>WBNM01017197.1:22172-45771 GCA_013399055.1 Ramphastos sulfuratus | reverse complement strand
GTACTTCAGGTGGGGTCTGAGGAGAGCAGAGTAAAGGGTCAGAATCCTCTCCCTTTCCCTGCTGCCCACACTGCTCTTGATGCAGCCCAGCACTCAGTTGGCTTGTGATCTCTTTCTGGAATTCTTTACTTAAGGCAAACGTTTCATCAGGTTTTGCAGTGTTGATTACCTTGCTGAGTGGACAGGCCAGATTTATTTCTTCAGACAAAAGCACAACATCAAGTTTAACAGCTTCTTCCTCCTTCCTCATCCCCCATGTGAGGGATCACATTACTGCAATGTGACATAGCAACACTTTGCATAGTCAGTTTGCATTTTCTTTCACAGATTTCCAGCAGTTCCTCTTTGCTTTCAGGCTCAGCATAAAGCCCCCAAGGTAGCTCTATGTCAGAATCTTGGCAAAGCAAACACATGTGCAAGATTAGAGACTTGAAGACACAGAAGAAACAACGCAGAGGATCTCCTTTTCTCAGCTACTGCTGAAGCTCCAATAGCTGTAAAACCTCACTCCACAGAAATAAAATGTTTGTATGAGTATAATTATTGTCTGTCATCATCTCTTCTGTTGTAGGAGTCTAGGATGGATCATGCTGACTTAGCACAGAGTTTCACCACTCTGAATCTATCTATATAGACTTATTAAGAATATGACAAAATATCCTCTTTGATTAATTTTGTGATATCTGATGCAAAGATTGAAAGGGGATATTAAGCAAGATTTCAAAATTCCTGTGCTTTAATGAATCACAAATTGAGATAAAGCAGCCTTTTTCCAGGCTTAAATTATACCTTGAGCTCTGCAGAAGTTTGACCATTAGGATACCCTGTTCAATTAGTCAGAAGTATGTAAGTGGAGCCTAACAGAATGAAAACTTGATGAAGGGGAAATAATATGTGGTAAAAAATCTCTCAGATTATCAGACAATTGGGTGATTTCAGTGACTGACAGGAAATGGAACTTTGAGAATTGTGTTCTCAGAGGTATTTTCAACAAAGTGATGAAATAGTTATAGATGTAAAATACAGTATGGACATTTCAAAAGGCTTTTTATTTAATGGAGGATGCCTAGCCACAAGGAAAGTGTGCACTTTACACACTTCACTTAAGTGTCACTACAGTGATACTTCAGGCAAATAACAGTGAACACTCTCCATGTCTCATTAATCCAACAGGCATGGAATGGCCTGAAGTTAGGGACCTGCATGTGAAGATCCAAGCATGTATTAGTGCAATTGTGATTTTGGGGAAAAAAAAAAATATTATTGACTTCTCTAGAAAAGTGTCTTGGTCTGCTTTCTTTTTCAGAAACACCTAAGGCACCCTGAGTCTTTCAGTCAAATAGAGCTCATGATTGCAGTGTTCTGAAGTTCTGCCACATAGCAAAGTAATTGTTCATGCCATGGTCTTAGTGCACATAGATTACAAGCTTCTAAGAGGTTCATGCATCTTTCCTAATGAAGTCAGCAATGCAGTCCAGTGATAAATCTCTATTCCTTGCTAAGCTTTTGTTGAGACAACAGTTAGTAAAGATCCATCCTCCGAGATTAAGATTCCCACTGCGTGCATTTACTCGTGTCACATAAAACAAACTATGCATCTGAGATGGATAGCTGGATGCCTGCCACCTATGAAAGGAAAAGGTCAGCTAACTCTTATGGCTTATGGAAGGGATAGATACAGAGTAAGAGCATAGCTTTGCTCTGTCATTTCTAAAATATGTATTATGAAATCAACTGGAGGGAGCTGAGGCTAGAATCAATGGGGTGTTAGCATGCATGGACTATTTTAGCTCCTTGTAAACATTAGGGTTTGTATTATATATGTAGCAATCTGATATCTTTGATAAGAAAGTTCCCACTCTACTCATTGCTGTAGACTAGATCTAGTAATGGATTCAAGTCACCTGAGCTAGTTGCAGCTTTATTTCTACTGTAGGTATTTAGAGTAAGACGCAGTAAGTTCTGAGGTATCTTTTAAGTGGAGAGTTAAATTCCTTGAACACCATGCAAAATCCCTAAGTTGGAAGCTGCTGGAATCTAGCAATAAAAAAAGGCTCTTGACAGAAGTAATTCCACAGAAGGTAAGAGGCAGGAGAAGAAACACTTCAGTCAGTGCTACAAGAAAACCTATTTTATCCTTGGAAGCTCTGACTATCCTTCCCTATGGGCAAGAGAATCAGTTTCCTTTCAAAACATCATTTAATCCTTACTAAATATAGTTCTATTCTGAGAAGCCAAGTTTTTAAGTCCTCCTGGCAGACAATGAAAAAAAAAAAAAAATTAAATCTCCCATTTGCTGGACAAATCCTCTAGCCACTACACCAGTACATGGCATGAGGCTA
The DNA here is from genome assembly GCA_013399055.1 of Ramphastos sulfuratus. Classification (NCBI taxonomy): domain Eukaryota; kingdom Metazoa; phylum Chordata; class Aves; order Piciformes; family Ramphastidae; genus Ramphastos; species Ramphastos sulfuratus. Next base: position 43,429 of record WBNM01017197.1, on the reverse strand, counting down.
GCAGCTCTTCCTTAGGGTGCCAATTAAAGAATGAGCAGTTGGAGCTCAAGTTTATTATGATTCTTTACTAGATGTACTCTGAGAACCTCCATCAGCAAACCTCCATGAGGATGTAAGTTGGGCACTGGCTGAATTTCTGGCCAGTCGCCACCAAGGAATCATAGAATGATAGAATGGTAAGGTTGGAAGGGACCTCAAGGATCAGCTAGTTTCAACCCCCTGCCATAGGCAGGGACACCTCCCACTAGCACAGGTCACTCAAGGCCTCGTTCAGCCTGGCCTTGAACACCTCCAGGGAGGGAGCAGCCACAACCTCCCTGGGCAACCTGTGCCAGTGTCTCACCACCCTCACTGGAAAGAACTTCCTCCTAACATCCAGTCTAAATCTCCCCTCTGCCAGCTTAAACCCATTGCCCCTTGTCCTGTCATTGCAAGACTTTGTAAATAATCCCTCCCCAGCCTTCCTGTAGACCCCCTTCAGATACTGGAAGGCTACTGTAAGGAAGGTGAAGTAGTTCTCAGCATGACCACAGACTCGTTAGGAACTTAATGGGAAGATGCTTCTGGCATCTGCAGAGTCAGCTGTGCCGTAGTGCACAGGATCTTTGAAGTGAAATACATTGAGTCTGCCAGAGTCTCTTTGTGGATCTGGCTTAGCTTCTGGGTACCTCTTTCATGAAACAGGATACCTGTTGCCATGCTTCTCTCTTGGCCAGAGTACTGAAGTGGAATTTACAATTTATTTGACTAACATTTTTATTCACGAAACTGCGACTCTCCATATGATAATGTGTGATAAAACCACATTTTTAAAAGCATCTAATTAATACTGTTGAGTTAAATGTAATAATTAAAATAATTAGCATATTATTTACCATCACTGATTTTAAGTTAATTATTGTCCACAATCACTATCAGCATTTCAGATGCTCATAAGGCACAGTCAGGTAGGTTAAATTGACAACGTATTTGCAGGTTTGTTTCACTTATAGTAATTAACCTCTTAACATCTGTAGCTCTTTCCTTTTGTGTGGTTAATCTACATCTGCAGTGTCCACATGTACTATTTCCCCAAAGTGCTATGCTACTTCAGCTTGGCCACAGGTCAGCTTTTTAATATCCACCTTTACTTTTCACTTAGCATTTCTGATTGCTACTACAAGAGAGCAAAGGTAGTAAGCAGCTCAGCGGGAGAGAATTAAAAAGCTGACATTGCAAAGTCTGCTTGTGGATATTTGCAAAGGTATTAGAAATAACAGAGCTTTGAAATTTGTCCAGGGAAAATCTGGCCCAGCAAAAAACTCTAAAAACCTTGACCTTTGACACTCTTTAGGAATTGCTATTAAATAATTTCAGTTCTATCTTACATTCTATACTGTAAAACAAAATTAAAATCATTAGATTAAATACCTTATTTCTCAAATAAGGTCTAATCCAAAACTCACATCAAGGCTAAAGGAAGCCATTTTGATTATTTCACTAGTGTTTGGATCAAGTTCACTTACTTTCAGGAGGATTTGAAAATTGAAATGGGTTATTTCTCTTTGCCCAGGGGTTAGGTTGCATGAGGATGAAATGTGGCTAGAGCAGTCTCGGAGTGAAATACAAAGTGTTAGCTGGATTAGTTGATGAGTTCTTTATTGCTTCCTTTTATTTTTTTACAAGAAGGAAAAAAGATTTCTTTAGTAAAATTACATCCAGTTAGATTTTACAAATTATAATGGTGACAAAACTTTTTCAGTGATGTAGGAAGCCTTAATCTTCTCCTGATTAGTCAGGGAATATTTATGTTAAATAAAATCATCTAGCAATAAAAGAAATCAGCATTACATTCCCCTCAGACTCTCTATTTCCTACCACACCAGCTTTGCTCCTCTGAGATTCTACCCATTTTCAGAGGCAGGAGAGAAAAAAAAGGGTCTGCTGATTTTTCTAAAAGCTCGAGGCCTTTTCTCTTCCAAAGTTTGAGAAGAGGACTCATGGAATTATTACAAAAACTACTGCAAAGCAAAACAAGTTTTAAACTTTTGAACTGCAATGTAGCACCTTGCTCAAAGGTTTCACTGAACAGAATCTCTTTCACCACCCCAAATGTATCACAACACCTGTGATGGTTTGGGAGTTCCCTGCCCCCCACACTTTGTAAAATCCCCCAGACTAGACTCAGCCAGCTGGAAGTTAAGGACTGAAGCTCTGTTTACAGCTTAGCACAATGTATAAGCAGAGATATACACAATAGACAGGAATATTTGCAGAGATAGACAAGTTAAAGGTAATACAGAAACACAACAACCCTCCCAGAAATCAGAGACCCCAGGAGGGGCTCCCAACCACCCTCCCACCTCTCCCCACCCCCTATAACTTACCCCAGGGTTTGCCTTATGTGCAAGGTGAGTTTGGAGGATCGGTCAGGGGAGTTGGAAGGAAAGTGGTTAGTGAGGTTACTCAGCAGAGAGGAGAAAGCAAGAAGCTAGAAAGCCTGAGAGTCTGCAAGCCTGAGTGTCTTATCTTTGTTTTGTATTCTTATTCTTAAACATCTCAGCAAACCTATGAATGAAGTAGACATCATCATTGTTTTCCTTTCACAGCCTATGATATAATTTTCTCTATTAAAATATTCCAATTAGCCTCATACCAGCACACCATATCCTTTGCTCAGGATCATACAGTTTAACAGGTGTGTCCATTCTGGTGCACAATGACAAAAGAGAGGAAACAGCCACCAGAGAAGAGGATCTAAATCACTCTGCATTCCTGTCTGAGAATCAGTGTAGATGAGTAATTACAAGGATGCACACCATANCCTGGGCAACCTGTGCCAGTGTCTCACCACCCTCACTGGAAAGAACTTCCTCCTAACATCCAGTCTAAATCTCCCCTCTGCCAGCTTAAACCCATTGCCCCTTGTCCTGTCATTGCAAGACTTTGTAAATAATCCCTCCCCAGCCTTCCTGTAGACCCCCTTCAGATACTGGAAGGCTACTGTAAGGAAGGTGAAGTAGTTCTCAGCATGACCACAGACTCGTTAGGAACTTAATGGGAAGATGCTTCTGGCATCTGCAGAGTCAGCTGTGCCGTAGTGCACAGGATCTTTGAAGTGAAATACATTGAGTCTGCCAGAGTCTCTTTGTGGATCTGGCTTAGCTTCTGGGTACCTCTTTCATGAAACAGGATACCTGTTGCCATGCTTCTCTCTTGGCCAGAGTACTGAAGTGGAATTTACAATTTATTTGACTAACATTTTTATTCACGAAACTGCGACTCTCCATATGATAATGTGTGATAAAACCACATTTTTAAAAGCATCTAATTAATACTGTTGAGTTAAATGTAATAATTAAAATAATTAGCATATTATTTACCATCACTGATTTTAAGTTAATTATTGTCCACAATCACTATCAGCATTTCAGATGCTCATAAGGCACAGTCAGGTAGGTTAAATTGACAACGTATTTGCAGGTTTGTTTCACTTATAGTAATTAACCTCTTAACATCTGTAGCTCTTTCCTTTTGTGTGGTTAATCTACATCTGCAGTGTCCACATGTACTATTTCCCCAAAGTGCTATGCTACTTCAGCTTGGCCACAGGTCAGCTTTTTAATATCCACCTTTACTTTTCACTTAGCATTTCTGATTGCTACTACAAGAGAGCAAAGGTAGTAAGCAGCTCAGCGGGAGAGAATTAAAAAGCTGACATTGCAAAGTCTGCTTGTGGATATTTGCAAAGGTATTAGAAATAACAGAGCTTTGAAATTTGTCCAGGGAAAATCTGGCCCAGCAAAAAACTCTAAAAACCTTGACCTTTGACACTCTTTAGGAATTGCTATTAAATAATTTCAGTTCTATCTTACATTCTATACTGTAAAACAAAATTAAAATCATTAGATTAAATACCTTATTTCTCAAATAAGGTCTAATCCAAAACTCACATCAAGGCTAAAGGAAGCCATTTTGATTATTTCACTAGTGTTTGGATCAAGTTCACTTACTTTCAGGAGGATTTGAAAATTGAAATGGGTTATTTCTCTTTGCCCAGGGGTTAGGTTGCATGAGGATGAAATGTGGCTAGAGCAGTCTCGGAGTGAAATACAAAGTGTTAGCTGGATTAGTTGATGAGTTCTTTATTGCTTCCTTTTATTTTTTTACAAGAAGGAAAAAAGATTTCTTTAGTAAAATTACATCCAGTTAGATTTTACAAATTATAATGGTGACAAAACTTTTTCAGTGATGTAGGAAGCCTTAATCTTCTCCTGATTAGTCAGGGAATATTTATGTTAAATAAAATCATCTAGCAATAAAAGAAATCAGCATTACATTCCCCTCAGACTCTCTATTTCCTACCACACCAGCTTTGCTCCTCTGAGATTCTACCCATTTTCAGAGGCAGGAGAGAAAAAAAAGGGTCTGCTGATTTTTCTAAAAGCTCGAGGCCTTTTCTCTTCCAAAGTTTGAGAAGAGGACTCATGGAATTATTACAAAAACTACTGCAAAGCAAAACAAGTTTTAAACTTTTGAACTGCAATGTAGCACCTTGCTCAAAGGTTTCACTGAACAGAATCACTTTCACCACCCCAAATGTATCACAACACCTGTGATGGTTTGGGAGTTCCCTGCCCCCCACACTTTGTAAAATCCCCCAGACTAGACTCAGCCAGCTGGAAGTTAAGGACTGAAGCTCTGTTTACAGCTTAGCACAATGTATAAGCAGAGATATACACAATAGACAGGAATATTTGCAGAGATAGACAAGTTAAAGGTAATACAGAAACACAACAACCCTCCCAGAAATCAGAGACCCCAGGAGGGTCTCCCAACCACCCTCCCACCTTCTCCCCACCCCTATAACTTTACCCCAGGGTTTGCCTTATGTGCAAGGTGAGTTTGGAGGATCGGTCAGGGGAGTTGGAAGGAAAGTGGTTAGTGAGGTTACTCAGCAGAGAGGAGAAGGCAAGAAGCTAGAAAGCCTGAGAGTCTGCAAGCCTGAGTGTCTTATCTTTGTTTTGTATTCTTATTCTTAAACATCTCAGCAAACCTATGAATGAAGTAGACATCATCATTGTTTTCCTTTCACAGCCTATGATATAATTTTCTCTATTAAAATATTCCAATTAGCCTCATACCAGCACACCATATCCTTTGCTCAGGATCATACAGTTTAACAGGTGTGTCCATTCTGGTGCACAATGACAAAAGAGAGGAAACAGCCACCAGAGAAGAGGATCTAAATCACTCTGCATTCCTGTCTGAGAATCAGTGTAGATGAGTAATTACAAGGATGCACACCATAAGAAATGAGCCTGTAAAAAAAAAATGAACATTCAAAAGCATCATGCCTCACCTATGGACCACACATTGTCTTCAAAGCGATGTCTGTGGTTTTCCCAAGCACACACTGTTGAGAAAAACACACAGAAATACACATACTTTAGACTGGAATTCAGTGTCAGTCCCACTGGCACTGAGGGCAAGGTTTGCATAAAGCTAAGTGACTGACCTGTAATGTATGAGATATCCACTAGTGAAAACAAGCAAGTGAACAAGTGGCAGGTCATAGAATCATAGAATGGTAAGGTTGGAAGGGACCTCAAGGATCATCCAGTTCCAACCCCCTGCCATAGGCAGGGACACCTCCCACTAGCACAGGTCACTCAAGGCCTCGTCCAACCTGGCCTTGAACACCTCCAGGGAGAGAGCAGCCACAACCTCATGCTTCTAAATTTAGGCATGAAACCTAGAAACTCTTGGAAGCCACCCAAAACTAAGAAATTGACAGCTAGGGGGAGGGGAAAAAAACCCAAAAACCAAACACAAAAACAAGCAGAAAGAGTGTGTTTTGATTGAAGATCTACTAAAGCCTGGATATCATCAGTTGCACAACTTTCCACTCCATTCTGGACATATTTGTCAATGGATTGACTTCCAGGGGCAGTGAGTGTGGTAAACATTCATCAAAGACTACACAGTGCTATGGATTTTAAGGAACTCATAAATTCAAGCCCACAGGGGACTACTATGGTTAGTATTTGACTTCCTACTTAACAGACCATTTAATTTCACCTAGTCACCCCTGCACTGCAGAAAATTCAAGCTAGAGATCTTAAAAACTAGGACTAAAGCTCTCACACTGAGGTATTTTTGCCAAGAAATGTGAAGTTTTCATATTTTTCAGCATGGTTTCATTTTTTCCTGCAGGAACAAACACACTTTAAATTTGAGAGGAAAATCTGCAAACCAACCCCGAGGGGCAACAATTAAGAGCAACCTTGGAATAGAACAATTCCATAGTAAAGGACAGAGATATCAGAATTTAATTCCACAGCAAAATACAATGCATGGTTATAGCAAATAAAGATTCTCAGGAGCAATTTCAGATAAAGCTTTTAAGCTTAGTTATTGAACTTATTTTGTGTTATTTGTAATTTCTGTGGGAAAAAAACTGCTTCAAAGGGTCCTTTCCTTTATGTTCTTTTTTTGGTTTCTCCTCCTCAAAAATAATTTTAGGTATTTTTAAGGTAAAACTAGGAGCCCTTGTTAGATATGTCATCCTTTTATGCCCTCTCAGGAATATATTGTTCAATATGTCACTAATTAAATCTGAGCAAATGAAAATCAGGTTGCCATGATTTCTGGGGAGGTGTGTGTGTATGTCTACACATACACACAAATATATAAAAATTATATAGGAATGGGGCAAAGACAGTTCTAGACACAAACTGTTCTCTGAGAAGGGCTACATTTAACTATGATCTTTTAATTTCATTAGACCTTTCAAAAGATATGATTAAACTCTCTCTCTCCTAGCATCATAATTGATTTTCCCTAAAGGAGCATTTATCAGAGAATAAACTGGGTTTGGACCTTAAAGTGTGTATTTTGTGGCTTTCACATATCAATTGGTATTTTAAAAGATGCTCTCTGTTCCAAATGTACTCCTGAGAAAATAATAAAACTCTGCTCTCTGTTCCAAATGTACTCGGAAAATAATAAAACTAACGCAGGCAGATTCCCTGGATTTTGTCAATACACTCTTCCAGCAAAGCTTGTCAGTTAAAAAAAATAACTTTTGAGAAGAGCTAGGTACAAGTAAGAAGCAGAATTAGATACAGCTAACAAGTTGTCTCAGCAAGTAAAAGCCTCAACAAGATCTCATTTAAATCAGTGCACAAGGAGAGATGACACTTTGTGTAAAACTCAGGTTTTAACAACAGAGGTACAAATACTCAGGTTTTAACAACAGAGGTACAAATGCTCTTTACACTCTGTTGTACCAGGTGGAAGATAATTAACAGTGTCCTATCAAGCTCGGTGATGCATGAAAATCTCTTCTTTCCCCCCAACACACAGTACCATAACACAGAAGCATACACAGCTGTATTCCAGTTAAACGTCTCTAATATCTTAAAGACCAAATGTTTGAATTTAATTGATGTCTTAAGACTACCATGCACACCAATCTGGTTATAGAAACACATCTCTTCTTAGCTCCAGTTGGATTAACTCCCCAAAACTTGCTTGTGTTTAGAATTGTAGACTTTCTGTTTAGGTATAGGCAAAGAAGTTGGGAGATTGCAAGGCTGAGACTGAAATCTTTAATTCTGGATGTTCAAATTTGTTGATTGTAAACCACTTTTTAAATCACATAATCACAGTAGAGGGAACCATATGATTTTCATAAGTGGTTCAGTGCCAGAATGTGCAGAATCAAATACAGGATTCACTGATACTTCAAAGAAGACTTAGTACTTTAGACACTGTAAGAATAACTTCATCATTGTAATTACGAAGGAATTTAAGCTAACCAAAAAAGTAATTACCTGAATGTTGTAGCAGAGGTAAAGTGATATCTACACTGAACATTAATGTTTGCTGAATTATACATCTGCTGTGGGAAAAAAAATAACTCCCTTAAACTCAAATAATGTCCTCCCAAGTGTGATTATACATAACACATTTATGTGTTCTCTGACAATCATAAGGCAAATATTATTTCATCAGAAGGCAGTTACTTGGAATATTTACTGCAATGAAATGCAAGAACATATGGATAAACAAAGGAAGGACAAATTCTAACCCCCTGTAGTGACCTTTACTTGAGTCCAAAACTAGTAAGAGGACTTCAGAAGTAAGTCAACACATTTGAGTACATCCTTAGCCCTGAACTTAGGAGTTGTGTCAGTGTCATCATGCTTATGAGTTTTGGCAGGGCCAGGTATTATACAAGCTGTAGATTCTCCTTTGCAGTAAGTGATATTAAAATGTTGCTTTGTCAAACCAGTCATTTAAGAAGCTCTCAGGGCACCTTTGGTATCCAATGCTCTGTTTTGCAGAGGGCTTCTTAAGCCCATTGATTTCTGGGGTATACAAGAACCAGAGCTTTGTGTCATGCCAGAATTCCAGATCAGCACAGAAAGCTGCCTGTGAGGAACTACACATATCTTCTTGCAACCTTCTCAGATTCAGTGTCATGCATCCAGTAAGCAAAAAATCAGAGTGTACAAGGAAAGAAAATACAGAAGTATTCATGGAGATGTGTAGGGAATATTCAGTTGTTAACTAAAATGTTATTTTTCTTACAGCAGCCAGCTTTGGTACTCTCATTAACAGAAGAAAAAGCCAAGCTGCCAGTGTGCAAGTGAGCTGCTGATGGCCATCCAGCAGACCTGAGGCAAAAACCTGTGTAAAAATACAGTAAATTCTACTGGATCTCTGACAAGTGCACTAAAGAGAGAAGGTTAGAAACCAAGGAGCAAACCTCCAAAAACCCTACTTATGGAACAACATTCTTTTGAGGTAGATTGGTTTTAAAACCACATAGCAACTAGATGAATGAAACCACATCCATGAAAGACATGCTTTAAAACTTGCCTTGCTTTCCAGATGAATGATGGATGTAATTTACTGTTCAAATGCATGTGGGAAAGGATTACTTTATTTGGTATCCTGGCCTGCCACTTTTAGGAGCCCTGAGGTACCAGGGGCAGCTCTGATTTTGCAGTTACCAAATGGCAATGGGGACAGCTGCACCAGAGTCAGTTAGTAGGCACAAACATTTGTGCTGATTAAACTAATCGAGGTCAACTTCTTCTAGCTCAATATCCAAAGTCTTGCCTAGCTTCAGCCAGACAACAACTACTCTAGTAGCTGCCCAGTATCTCAGGAAAGTTGACACTAAAATCAAGCACAAGAAATTAATTCATAGGTGGAAGGTTGATGACATGATTTGATCCCTGGAGATGTACAGATAAATTTGAAAGAATGTTATAAAAAAATCTGACTTGAAGGGAGCTTTGAGGAGACCTTAGAGTAGCCTTCCAGTATCTGAAGGGGGCCTACAGGAAGGCTGGGGAGGGACTATTGACAAGGTCTTTCAATGACAGGACAAGGGGCAATGGGTTTAAACTGGCAGAGGGGAGATTTAGACTGGATGTTAGGAGGAAGTTCTTTGCAGTGAGGGTGATGAGGCACTGGCACAGGTTGCCCAGGGAGGTCGTGGTTGCTCCCTCCCTGGAGGTGTTCAAGGCCAGGCTGGAGGAGGCCTTGAGTGACCTGTGCTAGTGGGAGGTGTCCCTGCCTATGGCAGGGGGTTGGAACTGGATGATCCTTGAGGTCCTGTAATGAAATNTAGATTAGCCAATCAGGATGGCAGTTTGCCCATATTAGGTGAAGCTGGGGCTTTTGTCCCCTTTCCTGTGGCCACCACCCCCAGCACAGAAGGAGGGGGGCAGGGGAGCATGCCTGGGCAAGCCAGGACATGTACAGGCCCACCTTGGCATTTTTAGGCCTACCACAACGGTCCCTTCCAACCTTACTATTCTATGGTTCTATGATTCTATGTTTAAGGAGTCTCTTGTTACAATAAAGTCAAACCTTAACTCTCTTCCTCCATCTGGCACAACCAGTCACAAAGTGATTGGAAAATTAACATACAGACTTTAGAGTGCTTTGAAAAGTCAACATTTTCACATAAGGGTTTTCAACTAACTCTAGCAGAACTGGATCTCTATTATAACAGAATGTCCCTGATCAAAAGAAAACATAAACCACCATCTTCAAAGTCTGAATGTTAAGAGGTTATCAGCAATGCACACCTAAATTTCTAGTCTGAATGAGAATAGCAGTTTTGGCTTGGTACTCTGCCTTCTCTTGCACAAAACAATCTGACACCAACTACTTGTCCAAACAAGGAAGTGCTCTTCACACCATATCTTCAAAGATGTCATATCACTGTTCCTACCCTGCACACCCACCAAAACAGAGGATGAAATAATTGGCAGAAAATGAAAAAGTTACTGTAGGAGTATGACAAAAGCAGTGGCAAAATGCAGCACTGTGAATCTCACAATTGCATTGCAGTAGAGAACCCAGAAGAAATAGAAGATAATCAGTAACAAGTCTATACTGAGATTGGATTATGAATGAATTGAGGTTATTCATCCTAACAAGTGTCCTAAATTCAGTCAGTACAAGTGTGCTTAGAGACACTTCTAGAGAAAAACAGCCAAGTGTCACATCTGATGGGAGAGAGCAGTATCTAAAAGGACCACATATTCAGTTGGTCCAAATTAGTAGAGCCCTGACAGTGCAGCAATGTTGAATTCTACCAGCTGAGAGTCAGTCTGGCATATCATCTTAAACAGCACATTCAATCTTTTCAGATAGCCAGTAGCATTTCAATAAGACTGATGGCATTTCCCATGCCCCAAAGTAGCCATCCTGAGAGTATCAGCACAAGATTATTCTAAAGACCTTGAAAATACAAGGCACGGAATGATGCTAAAGGCCTTCATCATCTTAATACAAATGATCAATTACTAGAGAAATGTAGCCCTGAGAGCTGGCTCAAAATTCTTCCAGGGCATAATAAAAGAGAAAAGGAAATGGTATTCAGCATATGTAAAATGACTCATATGGTAAAAACACAAAAGTGGTAACAAGAAGATATAAATGTGACTCACATCTGTCATAAGAACAGAAGTGAAGTATTCCAGCATCGTCCTTCAGGGCTGAGGACACCACAGCTAAACAAAGCTGCTGCTTATCTGAAGAAGGACCTGCCACAACTTTGGTGGAGAAAATGATCCTCTTTGCTCTTCCAGTCACCAGTTTTCCTACCTCAACTTTTCATATGTAAATTTATTGTATTTAGTAAGAATGGGGTAAGATAAATTAAATGTTAGCGAGTGGAATGTGTACGGATATGTGTGTTCTCCGCTTCAACCTTCTGACATAACAACATGATCAATACCAACACCCTCCCTAGAGGTGTTCAGGGCCAGGTTGGACAAGGCCTTGAGTGACCTGTCCTAGTGGGAGGTGTCCCTGCCTATGGCAGGGGGTTGGAACTAGCTGATCCTTGAGGTCCCTTCCAACCTTGCCGTTCTATGATTCCGTGATTCTATGAACACACCAAGTCAGAGTAAACCTTGTAAGTATTTAAATTTTTTCCTTGTAAATGTATTCAAAAAGTGACAATAATAGGTGTAAGAGTGCTGTGATATTCCACCTCTCTGCTATTATTATTTGAGAATTTTTCATAGGATCATATATGGTATATTTTTTTAATCACAGATAAAGAAAGTGAACACTGTTAGATAAAACCTGGGAATATGTAGAGCAACTAACAGTAAACTCATCATCTGATGAGTCTCGATGACAGGACTAGGGGCAATGGGTTTAAACTGGCAGAGGGAAGATTTAGACTGGATGTCAGGAGGAAGTTCTTACCAGTGAGAGTGGTAAGGCACTGAAACAGGTTGCCCAGGGCGGTTGTGGCTGCTCCCTCCCTGGAGGTGTTCAAGGCCAGGTTGGACAAGGCCTTGAGTAACCTGTGCTAGTGGGAGGTGTCCCTGCCTATGGCAGGGGGGTGGAACTGGATGATCCTCGAGGTCTCCGTCCAACCTTACCATTCTATGATTCTATGATCTTATAGGATTCCCCTGCACCAAGGGCAGGAATCTGAACCCAATGATCTGAGAAGTTTTGTATGTGCATGCAATCTTTTATAAAGTTAGAATTCTAGTTTAAAATTTGCTTTTCCAATCCTCTACAGACTTTTCTTTCCCCTCTTAATCAGTGTGCTGCTGTTTGACATGCAAGTAAGAATGTTTTAACTAGTGTGCTAAGGTGAGAACAGGCTCCCAGCAACAAAAGAACCCTTGGACCACAGTGGAATAAATGTAGTTTGTCTCCATTTTGACTATTAATTTCTTCTAACTAAATTGCCTTCCAAGGTAGCTGCGCTTCTAAACACCTTTGTGAATCTGGGCCTTTCGCTATGGGTTTTGGCTGTCATCACCAAGATCCCTTAGCTGGTCACCAATAGTGGGAACAGGTGTAGAGTGCCCAGATCAGTGAGCAGTAAGTGAAGCAACCTGTAAAACAACCTTCTGCTCTTCCTTCTGCATCCCACAGACAAACTGACTGCAAAACATTCCTTCATTTTGCTTCCAAGCTGTGCATTGCAGCCATTCAGTACAAGAGAAAACCTTCTATCTTTTCAAGTGTAAAGATACACTACTTTTATTATTTGGCTTATGTTATATTTCAGTAAAGTTGGCTGTCTTATAGATGCTGGTGGGACATAGCAAGCCTGTTCATTACAATACCACCACACTGATGACAGAAATACACACATGAGTACCCTTAAAATTTCTCTGATGCTTGTTCTAGACGTTAGCAAGTTGTACAAGTCAGATGTTCACTGCAGCAATGTGGCTTTTCCTTTTTTTTTTTTTTTTTTTCAAGTATTCCTGTTCTGCACCAGATACTCTTCTCTTAGGAGAAGCACACAGGGGAAAAAAAAAACCTGCATAGTTTGATATTAAGAAATAGCAGGGAATGTTCAGCTGTTCTTACTGTTCACTTGGTTTCACATTTCTGTACTCTCTTCCCTCCAAAGAGAGAGAGATTCATAGAGGATTTGATACATGGTTCTGCACTGCTGCACTCTGGATAGGGAGGAAACCTTTAAAACTCCCAGCTAATGTCCACAGGCAGCTGGGGAGCCATCCTTCCCTTCACAGAACCTTTGAGTACAGATCCTGTTTGGGAAAGATGTTGTGGCGCAGCCCTCAAGGCTGCCAGTATGCATAGGCCTCCTGTGACAGATAATCAAAGCAATAGTGTCCCTCAGCAAATATTATACACTGCCTTAGTGGTCCAGGCTCTGAAATTCAGCTTTAACTCTGACACCTAATCTCCCCTGAGCTGGTTTGATGCAACACTTGAGTCACACAGAAGCAGACAAAATGACCTTGTGAAGAGAAACTACTATGCAAACCTTCTAGTTAGAGTCTGCTGCCATTTGCCTTCCAACACAAATATTACTCCATGATTTCCCAATACAGCTGAACCTGCACTCAAAGCTCTTGCCCAGGAAGCAGACTGACCTGCACAAGCTTAGTGGGACCATGTGGAGCTGGGAAGGGAACTGCCTTTAGGTACTGGTGGTTCCTTTGGCACCATAAAGCAGCAGACAAGGAGGTTTGCCCTCTGACCTCGAGCCCTTTGTTCTGCAGCTTGCCCACCTTCACTCTGACTGCCATAAAAGGTTTATCCTCACTGTGGTACTGAACCAAAAAATAACTGCAGTAGGTGGTAGTGACTATATTGCCATTCTGTAAAATAAAAGTTAATATATTCATCCTGGAAAGCTTCTTATGATGTGAAAAGCAGGGAGGCAGGTGGTATTCAAAGCATTAGACACCACATTTAGAGGATTAAGTTTACTCTTCTAGCATGTTGTCCACAGGACTGAAGGTCACAGAATCATAGAATGGTAAGGCTGGACTGGAAGGGACCTCAAAGATCATCTAGTTCCAAACCCCTGCCATAGGCAGNTACATGAAATCATCTGTTGAGTGAAATAATCCTCCAGGAGTACCGTAATGGCAGAGATTTACTATTCCAAGACAGGAAGTATTAAGGAAAAAGTAAACAAGGGGGAAAAAAAAAATCCCAGAGTCTTAACTTTTTCGGAGATTAATTCTTTAAATGTAACATTTAGAAGGTCTTGTAATGACAGGACAATGGGCAATGGATTTGAACTGGCAGAGGGGAGATTTAGACTGGATGTTAGGAGGAAGTTCTTTGCAGTGAGGGTGGTGAGGCACTGGCACAGGTTGCCCAGGGAGGTTGTGGCTGCTCCCTCCCTGGAGGTGTTCAAGGCCAGGCTGGATGAGTCTTTGAGTGACTTGCACTAGCGGGAGGTGTCCCTGCCTATGGCAGGAAGTTGGAACTAGCTGATCCTTGAGGTCCCTTCCAACCTTACCATTCTATGATTCTATGATTCTATAACATCATTCAAAGGCAAGTAGAAAAGTAAAACATTTCAGCTATTCTGAACATATTCTCTTTCTGCGTTTCAGGTGTTACTCATATCACTAAGGTAGCACTGTGGCTTTGTTTTAGCTGATTACATTAAACTGTTATTGTTTAAAACTTCAGAAGCCTGTAAAAGCCTGTGTGAATAAGTTTGAGGCTGCTACAGTGGAATAACTGCTGAAGCTGACAGTTATGTCTGGAAAGTGTAGATACTCTGTCATGGTCTGCCTTTCACACCCTGGAGGAATACTGTGTAAAGCATTGCATATTTGATGCAGGTTAAGGACATGAGGGATCATTTTGCGTACATGGATCTTGTTTTTCCAAAATTCCTTCTGCATGCCCAAGTTATTTTGGTGAAAAAATCTGCCTAAGTGAGCTTCTGTGACACTGCAGCTGCACACACGATCTCACTGCCCTTCAGGGCAGCTCCCGGTCATGCGTAACCTCAGTCGTCCTGCAATTCCGAGACATGGCAGAGAAAGTTTAGCTTTTACTCACGTGGCAGTCAGACCCAAATCTACTGTGCAAGCATCTCTAAAACCAAAGAAGACATTTTTTCAGTATCTGATAGAAAAATTTCCACAGAATTGCTGTCAGAGCTACATCATTTCCCATTAGATTTCTACACCACCGCCGAGATAAAAAGCACTCGAAAAACTATGAAGGATGCAACATTCATCTGATACATTTCTCACAGTTCTGTTCTCAGAACACAAACCAAATAAAAGGGGCTCTAAAGCTAGAAAGGAATATTCACTTGGGTTTCTGATTTTCCAAGAACAGCAATTGACCAAAAAAAAAGTGGCTGCACCACCCTCTTTGAAACAAGACAGTGAAAGGCCTAATTCAAATTCACTGAGTTTCTCTAAGGCTTTAGAAAAAGTCCAAAGAGTTTGGAGAAGGGAAAGCAAATGGAGATTCTGGATATTTGTGCAATTCATTTCAGTGAATCCTCATTGCAATTTTTCATTAAATTATTTCAAACAAAAGTGCAGCAGGAGATATCAAAAACATCTATTTAAAATACTATAAAAAAGGTGATTCAGATTGAATGGGTTTACATTAACAAACATCTGGCACCATTTGAGAATCAAGTTAAAAAAGATGATAGAGTGTCAAAGAAGTAATCCATTTGGAAATTACCATAATTTTATACATTAATTGCATTTTAAAACCTTATTAAATCTGCTAAACAACAATCCAGTTTCCAGAAATATGATTTTTTTTTTTTTTTTATCTCAGTATTCCAGGAATATTACACAGGTAATGCCTTACATCACACATGGACATCACTTTGCATATGAGATTCTGCCATCATTATAAAGCAAACTACTCCCAACTCAGATAGACATGACCTTTTAAAAGGGCACCTGCATGTCACCTCTCTATTAAAGACTGTATCTATAATCTGCCCACTGTTCCACAATCTAAAAATATGACCTAAGGCATTTGTTTCCTCTTCTAGTCTCATAATTGCAGTCAGTTTCTGCAGCAGATCCTGACATTCTTTGTTTGCTGGCTGAACTCATTCTGTCATGAAAGGTCAGAAAGCAAACTGCTTCAGAATGTCAATAGATGGTTAAAATTCCCCCCCTCTGATTGAATTTCTCATGTGCTTAACCATCACCATGTGATTTGGAGGTCATTAACTTTAAGGTAGGCAACTTGAGCCCATAAAGAGAAAATTTTCTCTTAACTTATATTCTTCAGTGGAAATCTGAGTCCAGGTAACATAGACTATAAGGAGCTATTGAAAATAAAGTGAAAACTCTTGCTCTTCTTTAATCCTCCTTAACAGATCCATGATGTGTATTTAATGTATTTATGTTCCAGCAGCCTGGTTTGTTTAACAAATTAGGATGTTACACTACAGATGTATTTAATCTGACCTTCCCCTGGTTTGCCACAGTGATGCAAAAAGAACTCTATTACAAAGTCAAAATAAATCATATCTAATGCTGTGTAACATTTTTCATCTGTGTATTCCAAAGACACTTTACAAATAGAGTTCAGGATCATTATTTCCACTATTAAAGAAGAAACCTGTCAAGAGCTGCACAGTTTGCTAGTGCAAAACAACACAGGTCTACTGCTGGGGTCAAACAGACCCAGTTGCTCAACAATAAACTAACACAGGCCAAACAAATGATGAATAAATAAATTCAATGTGGTATAAACCCAGTTATTTTTTGAGGAAATCATGAGGAAGTGTTCATGATTCTCAGAGGTGTAAGCATGCAAAATTCTGCATTAAAAAGTAGGTTTGGAAATCACTCTTTTTCTTATTTGATGGAGTAAAAATTAAGAGGAAAATCAATGTCAAGTATAGGCAATATATGGAACTTAATACTTATGAAGCTTAACCATGGACTCCCACCCCAAAATTCTTTGTTGACCAAGATTTCTTCATCTTTTTGGTTGTTAAGTGTTTTACATTAGGCTTCCTCATTCCTTTAAAAAGAGCAGTGCAATGAGAATGTTATTTTTCTCATAGTTTTAGACTGGTTACAAGTGTTGTCTTTAACCTTCCTTTGAAGTTCAATAAACTTTAATGGAGCTGAATTTTGAGACCTCATTTTGAATCCACTCTATCCATCAGCGCAGCTGTAAGAAAATCACACCATGTAGCAGATCACCTATGAATCTGGTAGATTTTAAAATTCAGTTTGAAAGAAAAGAAACCCATGAGAAAAATTCTCACGGAGAAAAATTCTCAAGGAGAGACTGGGGGAACTGAATGCGCCTTATTTTAAAGCTTATTTTCTCTAAAAATAACAAGCTGTCTACATTGTTTCTCTTATTTTATTTTATTTTCAGTATGAGTGAGTAAAAAAATGAAATGTTTGTTTTCATGTTCTTTATCACTTGGTGCATGTTTGCTTTTAAGCAGTGCGCGTGCAGCCCAGACNTGTCCCTGCCTATGGCAGGGGTTTGGAACTAGATGATCCTTGAGGTCCCTTCCAACCCTACCATTCTATGATTCTATAATGCCCAGTTTTGCAGAAACAAACAAGCACCCAAATGTCATGATGAAATAGAGGAAACTTCAGCTCCGGAGGACTTATTATTTGCAAAGTGAGGAGCAATTGAAAACGGAGTTTACAGAGAAGCTGCATTTCCAGCACAACTTTCTGTTTGACAGCTAAATGATAGCTCTCTCAATGCACACTAGAGCAGTTTAATTGAAAACAAACAGCAAAGCTAGCTAGTCCCTGGAAAACAAACTCTGAACGGTGCTTCAGTTTTGCTGTGCACTGTCTGTTGCTTTCATCCAGCAGTATGCAGTTTAAATATTTTTGTTTATTTCCTGTTTCTTCTCTTTGCAAGAACAGATAGACAGAAGTGACTGTTAGCCTCCTTCTCTATTAACATGCCATATGCATTCTGCACTCCAGCTGTCATGTTAAAAATGCATAAGGCTAAATTAAAAACTGCTGCAAAGACTTTTGGTGGTAATCAGATAACTCTCTGTCTAAAATATGATTTTAAATGATAATATTTTTCCACAGATTTTGTACCAGTAATATAGCTGAAGGATACAAGAATACTACGTATTTATAATTATGCTTTATAGACATTCTGTGTCATACTATAAATGAAATATATCTCTCAAGAGCATTTAAAAGTGCAAGTACTGAGTCATAGCTTCAGCTGCTACAAGCAGCAGTGAATCCAGCAATTTGCACCAGCTTGAGTGTCATGGGCAAATGAGAACAGCTTTTCTTTTTGTGAGGAAAACAAATCTTTGAAAAATAGTTATCAGGCTACTCAATAAGCACAGCGAACTGAGCTATGATGTTCAGCCAAAATCTGGCCAATTATGAAGTGGAAACTGTGGAGTAAAATCCTCAGTAGTTTTTGCCAGAACACAGTGCCAGGATGGATTTTTGCTTTGGTCACAAAGAGGGAAGAACAGAAGGAAATGAGAACTGGCAAATTTAAAGTGTATATAGTACTTGATACGGCCGTGGAAGTTCTCAGTCCAAAAGTGAGTAGGGTTTCTGGAAGCTACCTGACCTTAGAGGGAAAACTAATTTACAGCTAAGGTGGGACATATCTTCAAGTAAATTAACTGGCTTAATCACAACCTTGTCTGCCCTTCTGACCACAGCACATGGGCAGTGAAAGATGTGCGTTGTGGCTGTCAGACTCCTTTATCCTCATCTCCCCAGTGGCTCATTGAGGCCATGCACATTAGCCTCACTTTCTGCATGTGGCCTTGCCTGAAATACCACAACACTGCTTCTCAGTGTTGCCAAGATATTTAAAGGGAATGTCCTAGCAGCAGTTCTAGTGACAGCTGAGACTATTCTTTTCAGGTAACATAACTCTAGAAGTTGCTTTCTTCTTCCACAGCCAGTAATGCAGGTGTTCAAAGAAAGCTCTGATGGAATAGCAGGGAAGAACAGCAACAAGAATCAGACCCTGTGCAATCAGACCCATTACTGTGCACAGACACATGTCCAGCTCTTCGAGGTCTCTGTAGCTTGGGGTTGCTCACTGGACACACCTCTGTGTTTAGTAACCTGAAGGCACAGAAGGCCATTTTATTACTGTTATTGAATCTCTGCAGTGCAATAGTAGACTTGGGACACCAGATCTCAAAAACAGTACTCTGAGGGATTTCAGAGTCCTCCTTTTGCAGATAAGGAGACTGTAACCTAATGCATCGCATCAGCTTTCTTTGGCTTTGTTTATACACATGGAAAAGAAACCCTTTAAAACCACAATTACCTGAACAAGCTTATATTTTAATATAATACAAAAAATTACTATTCTGGACCATCTGTATGTTTAAGAATTGACAAGTCAGAAAATAATGGGCAGATAGATATCAATTGTAATTTAAAGAGAAGACTTCTGGATTACTGCACAGTGAAAACTTCCAATTCTTCCCTCTGACTGCAGGAATTAAATTTCTAAATATAAGATTATTCAGTTTATTATCAAGAAAAATATGTATTGTGGATCAACCAGCTATCAGAAATGGATTAGAATCAGGGAAGTCCTGTTCAGTGCATTACTGTCTTATTTTAAAAGGACATATGAAATTAATTTCATATTAATAGGGTATCTTCATTATGCATTTTATAACAACTATTAAAGTATCTATCTTGCCCACAAGCTGCAGTTTCAGACTCAAGCAAAAAGTTCACATACTTTGGCAAACCATAAGTGTGTAACACAAACAGAAAGTAAACCATAGGTGTTCTAAATATGCAGTGTTGGAACATTAATCTTTTCTGAAACTTACTGCTAACTCAAAACTTCTCCCCATCACCAAAGCTATTCAGACCAGAAAATTTCATCTCAACACATTTCACCAGTATAGGCAAAACAGTTACTGGTCTCTCCACGACAGTTAAAATGTGTGGCAGTTCAACAATTCAAGTTATTTTCCTTTCTCATATCATACCTAACCTAGAGCACAGCACTGGTTTAACAGGAGCTGAGCAGTGCAGCTGGCAGCTGCTGTGTGCTTGGTTAGTTAAGGCATTGACATCATCACAAAAAGGAAGGAGTTCCTAGAACCTCGGAATGCCTTTCATAACAGAATATGTGGAAGAATTACCTTAAACCAAAATAGCAGCAGGAAGAAGAAGCTTCAGAATGAATCAATAAAATGAACAGTCACAAATTGCTTCTGCTGATTCAACAGTTCTATTTTCTAAACTCTCCTGAATTCATGGAATTTCAGTACATATGGGGACCACCTTTCATTTTAGTTCCCTTTCTACTTCCTGGAACTCTCCTTTCTAATTCAAACATTAGACATTTTTTCCCCCTGTCTGCTATCATTCCCTCTGATGCTCTGTAACTTCTTTCATTCTCTGAAACTCCTTATCATTTTCAGCCCTCATCTGAGGCATATAATCATAGAAGCAGGAGCAGCAACTGTTTTATTAGTTTTACTTGAAAAGACAAATCACGGCATGTAATGATGCTGATTTATCTTTTTTAATTAAAATAAGAAGCTTGGGAAACTGTGCTTAGCCATAGTAGTGCAGTACTGAAAAATGTAAGTAATTTAATTTTCCCTACTGTTTGTTCTACTGCTGCTAGACAAGTATTCTTTCCAGCCATCAGCTCTCATATCTAAATTCTAATTCCAGTGGTATAATTAGAAACCACAGAAATGCAGCTGAATTACTTCAGCTGTAGGAAGATAAGTAATGTGATTACATTGTATGTATGTATGATTATTAAGCAAATAGTTGTATAGTGTAAGCTTGAGAACCAGAAAATTACCTAAAGTATCTCATTACATAGTATAATTTCTCCAGATGCCTGATTCAGAGTCCATAAAATGTTGTCCATTTTCTAGGTCCTAGAATGCGATTCGGATACAGATTATGATTACATAAACCAGCCTGGCTGTGTTACATCTTCACTGTCTCTTCAAATTTAAATGCAAACTTATAAATGTATCCTTCCCCCTTCTATTTTTGAAAGTTGTACTTTGTTGAATGAAGACTCACTGGGCGAATTTTTATTTTATTTTTGTTCCTTTGCTTAACATCAGAGTATTGCAAGTAGATTGGTAGCTCTGGTGCTTTTCTAAAACCTGGAAAACACACAGAAATATCTTTGTACTTCGATTTAACTTGATGAAGGAAGAGTTCTGAGCTCTCTAACTGACATAGTTCAATGGAAGAACTCCACACAAAAATGTATGCATATATAGCAAATAGGAGAATATCATTATATAGTCTACAAAGAAACAAATTTAAATATATTCTACATAGCTAACAATAGAAACAGTGACAGGAAAATGAATGTTTTGCTGCATTTCATAAAATCCTCCAGTTCTGGATAATTTTATATTTACTAAGTTCATACGAAACCAACAAATATAGAATCATAGAATCATAGAATAGTGAGGTTGGAGGGGACCTCAAGGATCAGCTAGTTCCAACCCCCTGCCATAG
>WBNM01017197.1:0-22138 GCA_013399055.1 Ramphastos sulfuratus | reverse complement strand
GAGGCCTTGAGTGACCTGTGCTAGTGGGAGGTGTCCCTGCCTATGGCAGGGGGTTGAAACTAGCTGATCCTTGAGGTCCCTTCCAACCTTACCTTTCTACGATTCTATAATTCTGTGTTTTAAATATGCTAGTAGTAAAATAATTAGATTTATTCTAACTAATATATCTTGTTATCTCATAACTTGGGCTAAGATTTCTTCAGTAAACCCATGAATTTGGCTGTTCTGACATAAAGATCATTCAAACAAAATAGAGAAAGAAAGCCAAGCAACCAGAACGCATAAATAAATCTGGTGGGGGGCATTTTTCATCATTTTGCAGCATGCCTGAGCTGCAGCTTCGGTGCTCAGCATGTAATACTGAAATATGAGATTTAACAATTCACAGAGATATATAAGGGCAATCCACAGTACCTGGAATTGCCTCCATTATAAAACACACCACCTTACTTATTTCTGAACATAATCTTTTCTTAAGGTTTGTTATCCACATGATAGATATTTCTGCCTTCCTGTAGACAGATAATACTCAGCTGACAAAAAGGTGAAGTATTACTGAGAGTTTCCTCATAAACAGCTATAATTCTATTAAATGAGTCTTATGGGTGTTGGGGACAGACAGTAATTCTAATAATTTCCTTATTACCAGCTGCTCCTTGCCTCTGCGCTAACTGGATCACTGACGCTCACTTTCAGTATTCACAATTGACAGAGAACTGACAACTGGCAGCAATCAACATGATAATAAAGGCAAAATAATATATTAGCTAAAATCAGAGCACTGCTGTTCTTTCAGTACTTTAAATAACAAGACAGATACCACTCTGAGCGCTCCGAGCATCCAGAACACTAATAAGTATAGACAGGAAGTAGCAGGGTGCTGACATTTTCACTTATAATCGTGTTTCATGGGCTGACATTAGGATTTGGTTACAATCATTCACAATCTTATTCAAAAACAGTTCTATTTTCAAGACAGAGTGGGATAATCTACAAGGCAGAAGTGGAAAATGTGGGATGTGGGTTTTGAACTGACCTTGAACAAACCTAAGGATGTTGGCTATACCAACTGCTTTGCCCTATTAAATGCTAAGCCTAAAGTTGATCTAAGCCAACAAATACAGTGTCAGCAAATATACAGACAGCACTGCAGCACAGACAGAGGAAACAAGAACATTTTACACCATCTTTTGGAGACTTCTTGGCAATATATGAAGGCAAATCTAAGGAAAAAAAAATCAGCACATGAGGAATTGCTTCATACAGGCAGGAATTTTAGGTAGGACATACTGAAAACACAGCTAGGATGAGAATCATAACCTGGAAACCATCCATGGTACACTAAAGAGGACACTAAAATCAGTCCTCCATTGCATCGTGTGGGGATACTCTGTGATCTTTTTGCCAACCATAGGGGTCTTTGTGTCTCTTCAATGTCACCCTACTTGGAATGGTCAAGGTGACATCTCACAGGCAGCATTGCTAAGGGCTGTGTGCTGGATCAAACCCAGACTGAACTAGCTCAACCAAAACCAGACTGAACAGGAGACTTCTGGCACCAGGCAGGCAGGATTTCACAGAATCACAGAAACTTCGAGGTTGGAAAAGCCCTTCAGGATCACCAAATCCAACCTATAACCCTACTACCCTGTTAAAATTCACTTTAAACCATATCCCTAAGCAAGCACCACATCCAAACGACCCTTAAACACATCCAGGCTGGGTGACTCAACCACCTCCCTGGGCAGCTCATTCAGCTCAAAGTCTCCGACAGGAACTATCAGCAAAGGACACAAGAGCTGAGGTGGCACCCAAGGGGCTTTGCTCTCATCTGGCTTGGGTGCTTGAAATACCCCCAGGGAGCACTGGTGACCCAGAGTGCTGGGAATAAGGCAGGCAGACACAGCAGGCAAACAGCACAGCATGGCAGGAAGGGCGCAGGGCAGCAGTTTTCACAGGTAAGGCAATCAGGCAGGGTGAGATCTGTCTCCAAGACCAAAGGTAAGCCAGCAAGTGCAGCAGGAGTGAGGAAGTTTAGCTATGCTGTCCACTCTGAAAGGGCACATCCTCCTCTGCACTGGCTACAAGGGATGCATAGGATCAGACTGAGCTTCCCCAAGAACGTGTAAGCTAGCCAGGTCTCTGGCTGCAGGGAGTGCCATAGCCTCTCTCTGGAAGCAGTTGGAATTAGGGAAAATGCCTGTGTGAGATGCAGGCCATGCAGCTCTATTAATTATTACTCTGTCTAATTCTTGTTCAGTCTGGGGCAAATTAAGTTTGAAGAGAAGCTGGTGAATTGGAAGAACTCTGGCTTGTCATGGTATCTGCTGACCTTTTGTGACTGTAGCACGTCGACTAGCAAGATGAAACAGGTCAGGATAGATACTAACCTAATGGTAACAGACAGCAAACTGGAAAAAAAACCCTACATTTTAGGTTTCACAAAACAGAACATTTAGAACACTACCATAACTCTACTAATTGTCTCACTCTTGGGAAGCTAAAATGAAGCATTGGTGGTCTCTAATGGCAATGCAGTGGAGGCTGCTAAAAATGTCGGTGGAATGTCTTGAGGACTTCTAAACTAATTGGATTAGTGCTTATATAATTAATAGGATTACTCTAACTCTACACAGTAATAGGATTTTTCCTTATCAATTCCAAGCTTAAACATTATGAAACTGCATGTGTCTATATACCTCCCCCAAGAACAGCATGAATCATGACAGTACCAGGCTCCTCATCATGAAGTGGTTTCTCTGAAAGCTCCCTTCTGAATACACTTATCTGGCACTATGCAACACCCTCTGAATAAAAATATACACCCAAACACATAAATGCCTTCCATAATCTTAAGAATCATAATTCTTGCATAATCTAAGTTGAACTTTTCAACTATATTCTTGTCCTGGGTTTGGCTAGAATGGGGTTAATTTTGTTCATAAGATGTTGGGAGGGGTCACAGGCAGAATAAGCAGCTGAACCAGCCCCTGGGGTGCCACACTACTACCTGCTCCCTAGATAAGAGGAGAGCTGATTGCATCTGCTTTCTGGCAGTGTTTTTTGTCACAGCTGGCAAGTGATAGCAGTGCTGGGTTTTATATCACTCTCTTTATAAATTATTTCATTTACGTCATTGTTATTCCTGTTCTTTTCTTCATTCTTTGTATTGTTTTGTTAACATCTCCTTGTCTCCCATCCATAGCATTTGGCATTTTGTTCCAAATTTCTTCTTCCCATCCTGCTGGGGGAGATGTTGGAGGAGCAGTTGTGTGAGCAGCTGCGTGGAGCTCAGCTGTGGCTGGGCTTAAAACCACAACAATACTTTACTGAAGCAAGGCCTTCACTGAACACATAATGCCAAGTTCTCCACAAGGTTACATTTAAGATTACTTTTTTTTTTTTTCCCCTGTCCTTCAACCAATTTCCAATCCATTAAGCTACTCTACCTTCTGCAACTGTTTAACTTGGATATTAACCTTTGTGGCTGGCCACAATCTCTGAAGCACATTTGTTTTCAATATACTCTCCTAGGTTGTCAAAACCATTTTTCTTAGAGAAATAGGGGGGGGGCAGGGGGAGAGTAATAAGACTTAGTATGGCAACTTTGCTGCCATTTTTAGCTTTTGACCTCCCTTGAAGCTCTCATATGAAATCTCTGATGAAAATAAAAACATGTTTTGGATGCAGCACACTATTAAATCAATGGAAATAAATCCACATCAGTGCACGACTCTATTTACAGGTCTCTTTAGATGTCAGTTTTTACAGCCTGAGAAGAACAACACACATATCCTTGATGTGGTGAAATAATTGCCTCTATTTCCTTAACACAACCATCACTGAAGTCTTTTCAATGGATGCCTGCTTTAGGAACTTATGTCCTCTGCCAATGCATCCAGGGAGAAACCAAACCCAGTAATATCAGGTTACTTTTTCCCCTTCTGACAGGAGTCTGTGGTCCTCATCCACTACTCATCTTGCCCAGAATTTTCTAGAGATACCTCCAGAGCCTTCCAATGGGCCAGTTAAGTCACAGAATCATGAAATCATTTAGGCTGCAAAAGACCTTTAAAATCATCCAGTCTAACCATTTTGGCCAATTTATCTTACATTACAGTCCTGCACTTTTCATTGACTGCAAACTTGGCATCCACAGTTTCGGTAAGTTTTAAATTCTTCTACCGGTATCAAATACAATTCCATGAATGAGTTTGAGGCTTCTGTCTCTCCCAGATTCAGTACACACAAAAAGTGAATGTGTTCATATCTGTAAGAAAGTAATTTTCACTGTCATGGAAACAGTTGTGCAGATGTTGAATTACAAGAAAATGAATAATTTTTACTGTAACCACTGAGAATTTGTGAGCCTGATTCAACCTTTCTTTTTTTTCCCCCTGCACAGAACTGATTTTTTCAAAGAATTTGACTTAAAATTCAAATTAGAATCATAATACCTGTGACACATATTGTTAGATATTTAATCAAGTTGATTATGAATATTAGCTAAGAGTCAGAAACACCAGAAATGTCAAACTAGTTCTATGGATCTCAAACTGATGACATAAAATATTTCAGACTGATTTAAAACATCTTCCTTCATACCACTTGTTCAAAAAAACTTAGCTGAACTCCTGGGAAAAACAGAAAAAAGTTAATAAGCCCATACTTATAATTTCAGATCTACCTCAAGCAGCCTAAAAGCTGAAGTGCCAGGGAAGTCAGTCATCTCATCTTCTTCCTGTAGAACATCTCCTGCTAACTGTGAGAAGAGCAGTGAATGCAGTGAGCAAATTCTCTTTTCTTTCTTTACTTCTTTCAATTATAGAATCAATTCTTCCAATCTCTCAAGAATATTTGTGAGGTGCTTACAGAGGTAAATCACACACAGCAAGTCATCTGTGCTTCTGTGTCACAGAGGCACCCACAAAAGACAGCAGTGACTCCATGAATTGTGGATTTCTTACAATTACCCAGCACTCCTATGAACCAGAGTAAGTTACAAGGTGCGTGCCCTACAGGAACATAATGCTGCACAATGAATCATAGAATCATAGAATGTCAGGGGCAGAAAGGAACCTCCAAAGATCGTCTGGTCCAACCCCCTGCCAGAGCACGATCACCCAGAGCAGATCACAGGAATGCATTCTTGAATATCTCCAGAGAGAGAGACTCCACAACCTCCCTGGCAGCCTGTTCCAGTGCTCTGTCACCCTCATGGGGAAAAAATTCTTCCTCAGGATCACATGGAACCTGCTATGCCTCAGCTTCCACCCATTGCCCCTTGTCCTGTCACTGGGCATCACCAAGAAGAGTCTGTCTCCATTCTCCTGGCACTCACCCTGCACATACTTATAAACATGAATGAGGTCACCCGTTAGTCCCCTTGTCTCCAAGCTAACAAGCCCCAGCTCCCTCAGGCTCTCTTCTGAAAGAAGATATTCAACTTCCTTAATCATTGTTGTGGCTCTGCACTGGACTCTCTCAAGCAGCTCCCTGTCCTTGAGCTGGGGAGCCTTGAATTCCTGAGTTCTGTATATTTATTTTTTTCTGGAAAGATGACTCAAAATTTGCACATTCACTCACAAAGAGGAAAGCCTCCTACCGGAGGGTAGCCAGAAAAGGGAGTGAAGGTTAAATTCAGAGAGATATATATGCAGGAGATAGGTACATATATGCAGAAGTTGTTTTCACTCACCAAACAGGGGTTGAGGGCTCATTCAATGCTGGGAAGTTTCTTTGGGCAGTAGCCCAATCCAAGGGGAGAGTTTCTGACTTCAGATCCACTGTTTTGAGAAGAACTGATTCAGCTCTCCAGTGGGGCCCACACTTAGAACCTAGTCAATTATGAACTGTAGTTAGTTCTACTTAGCTGGAGGTAAGCACTTGGCAAAGGCAAGGTAAGGGCCTAAATCAAGTTTCAACAGCCCAGATCCTTATTGAGTCTTTGGCAAGCTGCTTTCAGGCTTTGGTAAGCCCTGGGTGAGTGTCTCTACCATATGCTTTTGAAAATAATGCTTTCTTCTTTTACCTGCTTGTTACACTATTTACATTGCTCTTTTGTGACTGAAGTTTTTTAATCACAGAGATCCAAACATTATCATGAAGTTAACTGATGCAGTTTTTTCTCTCTCAATTGTTAGTGAAGGGATTCCATATTTCTTGCCCTCTACCTCCCCTTTCCTTTTTTTTTTTTTTTTCTTCCTCTTGTGTTCTTTTGTAGATTTGCTCCAAATATTGAAATCTGAACTCCACACACTTTTTTTCAGAAAGAACCCTTTTTCAATTTGCAAGATGGTGCAGCCACCCTTTCTGGTAGAAGGGAGGAGAAGTGACTTCTTAAAGGCTAGTTGACATCAGCAGTAAAACCACCACAGAAATGAGTGGCACGGGGTAAGATTTGCCATGCTTTGCAGTGGCCCTAGAAGAAAAAGGAGGATCCAGTCATAAAAACGACACAAACAGTAGTTGGAATTTGTTTGATATTTTCTTATTTGGCATAATTAGGCTCCAAAGTCCATAATTTATGCTGTAGTTAAGATCCACAGTGCACTGCTATGAACATTTGATGTGAAATTAATGAATAAATAGGCAGAATCCCAACTCTAAACTCTCAGCACAGCACACTCCCTGGAGTTTTTCTTAAGCACCAATGAAGCATAAATCTCAACTTGTTTTTTTCTGTGCTTTTCATGTTCCTCTGGTTTCTCCATAGTATAATTTAAGACTTGAGTAAAGAGCACATTGGGAGGTTTACAGACTGCTGCTCAGGTTAGCAAAGATTGAGCAGGTTCCCAGATTCAGTTCCACTTCAGGGAGTAATTTTACAACTTGTTCCTTGTAACTGATGCTACCAGGTAGCTGCTGCTTTGTTTTATCTGGGTGATCACAGGGCTAGATAGATGGAAATTTATTGAAAGTAGATTATTAGTTCACTCTAACAAATATTGCCCAGTGAAATCCATGAAGGACCTGGTTGGAAAGTAACCTGCACCATTCACTGCCCTGGCAAAACCTTCTTTAGAGGCTGCTGCTCTTTTCCAGCCAGGCTACATTTATCACTGAGTGGGAAAAAAAAAATAATAAAAGAATATTCTCTCAAGGGAAAACAGTTTGCAAGTGTGATGCACTAGAAGTTAAAGTGCCTTCAGGAAGAGGATTACATTATTTCTATCTCTACAATCAGCTTATTACCTCAAATCTTCTCAGAATTTTACAGTCAGTGTAAGAGTAATTTTTTTTTTCCAGGCAACACTGTACAGAAAGAAAGCATTATTCAAAGATGGGCATAAAGAACATACTCTTTTTTACAAGAGAAAGCAGAAAGCTCTATGCAGCTTCCATGGATATGCCCCTTATATTTTCCATTTTCTTAATGTGCATTTCAATCCATCTCTTTAGCACTATTGTGGCCATGGATAAAACCTACCCTGCTTACTTGTGCTTAAAAAAATAAAAAAAGCAAACAAACAAACAAACAAAAAAACCCCAAAACACCCAAAAGCCAAATGTATTACTGCACTTTAAAGTTTTCCCTTTTGATGTGCATTTTATCGTATCTCTGTAAATAACAGCATTATAAAAATCTTTTATTGTTCTTCTCATGTGTTTCTGCTTGGAAAAATCTGACTTGAAAATTGAGTTTTCCAGTTTATTTTTAGGTAGATCTAAAGCAAATTGTTGTTGTTTCATGCGTTCTGACTACTGAGAAATCAAATTGACTTGAGCAGAAACAGACTGAAGAACAACAAGATAAGAACATAGGAAAAGAGGAAAGAATGTTGTGATAATTACCACAGATATATAGCAAGCCTGTTATTAATCTTTGATGTTACTCACAAGACTGAGTAGCAAGCTCATTAGCAACAACATAACCTTTTTTCTGTTGGTAACAAATTTTTTTTGCATTTGTTTGCAGCAAAGCCATGACAAAGTAATATGGATTTTGTACATCTGTCTTATGGTTTAGGTGATTAAATACTGGGAAGGCACTAAGCACAGATGGGTTACATTTATAAAAATATATCTTTGACCTTGTATTAAAGGGGAAGCTCTAAGATTTGAACCTCAAGTGCTAATTACATATTTCATCTTACCACAGATTGGATTCAAAACATCATCATCTGCAAAACAAACAAACAAAAAAAAAACCCCACAGCTTGTAAGTTGACTTAATTTTACTGCTTCACAAAAATAACAATGTTTAGCAATAGCAGTAAAGTCTCTGGGAAAAATAAAAACCTCTCCCAACAATAATCTCCAACTCNCTCTGAGCATCTTCGTGGCTCTCTCCTCCATACCCGCTCCAACACTTCCATGTCCTTCCTGTGCTGGGGGCTCCAGAACTGTACACAGGACTCCAGATCTCATTAGTTCTGAAAATGCAAGTTCCTGTGTCCTTTTTTTGCCAAAGTTTCTGTTGTAGCACCGATTCAAAAGCACAAACCATTGGAGAGTTTCACCAAGTAATAGATTTAATTAATAAGATGAAGCAATATATGAAATTCAATAGAGAAGGTGCTTGTTTCAAACTACCTGTTTCAAACGGTTCCTTGGGCACTCCCCAGGGCAACTTCAGCACACAGTTTAAATATCTCCACTACTAACTTTCATACAGGTTTCAATATACATCTTGTAAGTACAACAGGTCACTGGTATGGTCACAATTTCTATTTTGAATAACCATAATGAATCCTACCGTTTCAATGAACTAGCTGGAGTAATTTGTACTACCTCCAGGTAGAACAGATTCATAGATCCATAACTCTGTTGAAAATTAGGTGTGAAAATATTATTGCTGAATTGCTAGCAAACAGATGACTCTTCAGCTGGCAACAACTTCTTTTAAGGAAATCATACAGATAGTGAACACTTTGCCCTGCCTTTAAGATTTTATCTTGTCCTTGGAACATCACTCAGTAACTTTTACATCCCATAACCAAAATTAAATGAATATCACTATTAACTTTTTTTTCTTATATATATATATATTGCTATATTTGAGAGAATTCACATTTTAAAATATGAATTGATCCACTTTTTTCTGCCTCTGTCATAGAGCAGAGCTTGATTCTAGATTTGTTCAGAAAGGAACAGTGTTGGCACTGGGAACCATTTTCAAGTGTTTTGGTGTTGTGAATTGACAAGACAATGACAGAGCAGCAACGTGGTAGAAACAAATGCAATAGAAATATAACATGCAGAAAGATATATATTATAATACTTCCATTTCTCAGCTATGAGGGAATTCTGGACATTTTTACCTGGCAATAAATAAAGAGAGGAATTTTTTTTTTTCACTAGATTTCACTAGGTTTCTACACAAAGCCTACAACACACAAAGCCTACAACATACAGCCTTAAATTCCACACAGCAGTGTATTCTTAGCAGAGTGCCATCACTTAAAGTTGAATACAGGATATGGAGACTTAACACTTTTAAAAGCATTTATGAAAGAACACAAATGAAAAGACTCCACATCTTCTGTTCTGCACAAATGAAAGACTTCACAGCACAGCAGAGTGTGTTAGAAGCAACACAAGGACACTGCTGGAGCTATAAGCAATAATAAGATGTGCACTATAACTATCACGTTGACAAATTGTTTACATACAGCAGAAAGGGAAGCTGACAGAAAAAAATCCTTTAATAGCCCTTGCTGCTTTTCTTAATCAGCTCTCATTTGGTTTTGATCATGTTCAAACATCTATTCCTGGCATAAGGGGTTGTCATATAAAAGAAGTTTGCCATAACAAAAGCCTAATTAGTTGTCTTTAGTTTTTAATTGTCAATTTGCCCCTCAGATCTCCAGGATCACATATTACTCTTAACTTCAGAATAGTTTTTAACACAGATTCTCAAATTACTTTTTTTCTTCCTGTTAAATTCAAGAGCATTTTAGTTCACTTCTTAGAAGATTGGGGTTTTTTTTGTTTTTTTTTTAAATGCTACTTACCTTCCTAGCTGGTCATTCATACCTCAGTAATGAGCAATTGTCAGAGGTGATACATTTTGGCTAACTTTTATCATGTTAATCTTTTCTTCAGTAATTGAAATGTCTTACGAAATTACAAGTGCTGTATTTTAATACCACTTGCAGAAAATACTGATTTAAATTTTGTTTCAGGCTGAAGATACTTCCTGTGACAGTCTGCAGATGCAAAGGAAAAGAAAGCTCTTCAGAGAGAAAGTTAATTGCACATACAGATTGTGTTCTACCTCTCTAAAAACCTGTGTAAGCTCTTTCAGGAGTCATGTCTTTTGTCATTTCCTTTTGTTCACTATCCTGGAAGAATATAGCAACCTCACTTACATAAAAATGCAAGCTTCTGTGGCATCTGTGAGCCAGGTTTCAGAGCACTGAAGGCCAGTTCTCAGGAGGTCAGATAGATTCAATGCCATGCAATCAATTTGTAACACATTACATCACACAATTACAGGACACAGCACACAACCCCACGTGTCCTGCATTGTTTTGGATCCTTACAGGAAAGTTTTTTTTCTCTTCACCTGTACAGTTTGCCATAGGCTCTCAGATTTCAAATTCAGTGGGTATCACCAAGTCTGAAGATGAAAAATAGACAACACTCTTTCTCCATATCTCATAGAATCATAGAATGGTAAGGTTGGAAGGGACCTCAAGGATCATCCAGTTCCAACTCCCTGCCATAGGCAGGAACACCTCCCACTAGCACAGGTCACTCAAGGCCTCCTCCAACCTGGCTTTGAACACCTCCAGGAGGGAGCAACCACAACCTCCCTGAGCAGCCTGTTCCAGTGTCTCACCACCCTCACTGTAAAGAACTTCCTCCTGACATCCAGTCTAAATCTTCCCTCTGCCAGTTCAAACCCATTGCCCCTTGTCCTGTCATTGCAAGACCTTGTCAATAGTCCCTCCCCAGCCTTCCTATAGGCCCCCTTCAGATACTGGAAGGCAACTATCTCAATGGTAATCATCAAGACTTTTCAGTCCCAGAATCATCATGATGAAAGCCAACCTTCAAGCATTTGGAATTCAGATGATGTGGTGGATTATTAATTTAACATAAGGTACTCAGGCTGTGTTTGTATTCAGTGTTAAACTCTTTGGAATGACCCCAGGAATGCACTAGCAGACCATGAGTGGAAGAACATTACTGTGATGTAGGAGTGGCTCTGGAAAAGGAAACCATAACACACTCAGAGCTTCAACAAGCTGGAACTGCTGAGAGACCATGAGAATCACTTCTGGCTAGATTACAGCACAACAGTATAGGTTTCAGAAGAGGAATGAGGTGGTTGCTCTGCTGTTGTTACGTCTCCACCTACTATGAATTAATTCAATATCACAGCAGAGGCTAAGAAAATTACAGGTTTCAATTTCTATAACCTGCAGCTAATATGTGTGACAGTTGCATCATTTCTTCTTGCAATGGTTATGAGACTTTAAGCAGCACACTGCCCACTAGGCAACATTGCTTTATGAGCTCCAGGACATATAAACCAGTGCTGCTCTTTGTCATTTTTACTTACAGATCCCAAGTGCCTTGCTTTTCTTAAACTCTTTTAACCTAGGTGTTCTGCAAGCTATATATGAACATCTGAGTTTACAAGTGCAGAACTGTAGCTTGAGGATTTGTGCTGTACTTACCTCATTACAAGATAATGCTGTCAAGTGAGTCAGTAGTCTCAATACAATCTATTGAAGGAGAACAACCAAGGCCAAGTGTAAGGTCCTGCACCTGGGTAGGCACAATCTCAAGCACAAATCCAGGCTGGGTGGGGAATGGCTGAGAGCAGCCCTGAGGAAAAGGACCTGGGGGGTCTGGGTTGATGAAAAGCTCATCATGAGCCTGCAGCGTGCACATGCAGCCCAGACAGCAACCGAGTGCTGGGCTGTAGCAAGAGCAGTGTGGGCAGCAGGGCAAGGGAAGGGATTCTCCCCCTTTACTCTGCTCTCCTCAGACCCCATCTGGAGTCCTGTGTGCAGTTCTGGAGCCCCCAGCACAGGAAGGACATGGAAGTGTTGGAGCGGGTCCAGAGGAGGCCACAAAGATGCTCAGAGGGCTGCAGCAGCTCTGCTATGAGGACAGGCTAAGAGAGTTGGGGCTCTGCAGCCTGGAGAAGAGAAGGCTTTGAGGAGACCTTATAGTAGCCTTCCAGTATCTGAAGGGGGCCTACAGGAAGGCTGGGGAGGGACTATTGACAAGGTCTTGCAATGACAGGACAAGGGGCAATGGGTTTAAACTGGCAGAGGGGAGATTTAAACTGGATGTTAGGAGGAAGTTCTTTACAGTGAGGGTGTTGAGACACTGGCACAGGTTGCCCAGGGAGGTTGTGGCTGCTCCCTCCCTGGTGGTGTTCAAGGCCAGGTTGGATGAGGCCTTGAGTGACCTGTACTAGTGGGAGGTGTCCCTGCCTATGGCAGGGGGTTGGAACTAGGTGATCCTTGAGGTCCCTTCCAACCTTACCATTCTATGATTCTATGATGCTATGAACAACCAAACCAAGTAGAGTTTTTCAATCAGTGAAAATTAGCATTCATCAACAAAAATAGAATGTGTCTTTAGCCTGGCCAAAACTATCTTCATGCACACCTACACCAGATGAGTTCCCTTTCTTTATCCTGACAATCAACTCTATTACATGTAATGAATGCTGTAACAAGCCAGAAAGATCTGGCTCCAGAATCACTTCCCACAGCTGTTGGTCATCACTATCTTTAAGAGTGCATCTATTATGAAATTCTAAATCTTAATGCCAATTTACATAGCCATACTGGTGCTGGCTTTAAATAAGCTATCTTTGCTGCAGACAGGAGTGTTGCTATGACAGCATGAGAGTCAATGCAGGCCACAAAGCCAGCCTAAGTTCAGGGATCTGGTGTCCACAGCACTTGTGGTTGCCATGGCAGCGCTGCCAGAAGTGCTAGCTAATTTCAGCAACTTATAATCTGCCTCCACTCACTTTTTAAATTGCTCTTTAAGTTGGTTCTGAGACTGGGAGTTCAAATCCTAGGAAACAGTTCTGCCTACTGTTCCCCACTCTTCCTCAGTGTTGGGAAACAAGATCAAAGCGGCATAGTTTCTCAAACACAGAACAAATATATCCCATACACCTACCACACTTAGATGTTCAGCACATTTCTTAATAGAAGCACAACATGACCATGGTTCTACGAGGCCTTGAGTGGCCTGTACTAGTGGGAGGTGTCCCTGCCTATGACAGGGGGTTGGAACTAGATGATCCTTGAGGTCCCTTCCAACCCTACCATTTTATGATTCTATAATTCTATATGCCACCTAATAGATGGAATTTACCATCTAGTTCAACATGCTATGAAAACCCCAAGCAGGTAAGATTTGTTGTTTTTCAGACTGTAGGCTATTGGAAGAAGGGAGGCAGTGAGAAGAATGTCAATATTTTTCTCTACTAGAGGATGATGCTAATATCCCAAGCACAACTCCAGGCTGGGTGGTGAATGGCTGAGAGCANCAGGTTGGATGAGACCTTGAGTGCCCTGTACTAGTGGGAGGTGTCCCTGCCTATGGCCTGGGTTTGGAACTATATGATCTTTGATGTCACTTCCAACCTTACCGTCCTATGATTCTATGATTCCTCCAGATAAGATTCAGATGTATTACAAGATATAAAAGTATCAAATTCATTTAACCTTTCACCAGTTTTTACTTCCCACATATTCATAGCTCTCCTGTCACTATTAGTAGAAGCACTCCAGAATGTGGCTTTATTTTTTCAATGAGACAGGAATAAGATTTTCTGTGATACCTTCTAGCAAAGTTTAGGATGCAACACACTGTGCTTTTGAAGTCCTGTATCTCTGTAGGGATTTAAACAATGGCTCTGCTGCTAGAAAAATCTTCATGAATAATGAGAGTCTCAGCTTTTCTGATTGATGAGATGTGAGTTTGAGATTAAATTACTTTCCTTAATTACCCAAAATTACTGCACTAAAAATAGTTTGTAACCAAAACTTTCATCTTTTTTGTCTGCTTCTCCCCTTCTCTCCCTAAACGTTCACAGTTCTAACTCTGAGAACAATCATTCCTAATCTAAACGTTTGCAAAACATCATTTGCTTAAAAGAATGTGCAGTTGTTTTTATGAATATGAGGATAACAATGTGTAAAATACATGACTTCTTTGCATTACCTATGATGTAGAGAATACAGGCTACTCATAATTTTATTTTTTTTCAACTCACTGAAGTTCAGTCAAAAATTCTGCATGACAAATCACTGCAGAAGTGCTGCTTCCATTTCTAAATCAAAATGCAACGCAGGGAGAAAGTCAATTCTTTCAAAGGACACCTGCTGTCCTTTAAAATAATTTTAATTTAAAAGTATTTGCTGGTCATGTCATAAATGAACTTGTTTCCACTAATTATGCTTCCTCCCTTGCTTAGGTATCATGACTATAAGTTTACTATACATATCCTGCTTAAGAAGCATGAAATATCTTTGTAGGACACTCACTTGTACAGTTCATTATGCACTTAGATGTAATACAGCATACAGTAGCTTCAGGAATCACAGTCTCCTGTGAAAAGGAAAACATCTTATTTATCCAATAGCTGAAGGGGGCCTGCAGGAAGGCTGGGGAGGGACTATTGACAAGGTCTTGCAATGATAGGATAAGGGGCAATGGGTTTAAACTGGCAGAGGGGAGATTTAGACTGGATGTTAGGAGGAAGTTCTTTGCAGTGAGGATGGTGAGACACTGGCACAGGTTGCCCAGGGAGGTTGTGGCTGGAGGTGTTCAAGGCCAGGTTGGATGAGGACTTGAGTGACCTGTGCTAGGGGGAGGTGTCCCTGCCTATGGCAGGGGGTTGGAACTAGATGATCCTTGAGGTCCCTTCCAACCTTACCATTCTATGATTCTGTGATCCCAGAATCTCTCTTTGCATTTTTTTATTAATCTTTATAATCCATCTCTCAGATGCCTCATTTACTGGACTGTATACTATGGAAGAATTTCATTTTTGTGTCTTTGTTGGGAGAAGAAAACAAACTTAGCTTCCTTCCCCTCGGACTGAAGATCAAAATCAAGAAAATGCATTCACTGGTGTCCACATTTATAATCTGTAACCTTGGACCACTAAAACAAATGCAGCATTATAAAGCACAACAGTTTATCCTTCTCACTAAACAATCTGAGATTTCTTTCTCTTCATCAACATAGAAAATTTACTTCGATGGAATCTTCTTTGATGTATCCACAGAGGGTAAAGCAACAACCCACTTTTCTTACCTCAAAATCATTGTGGTAAAATAGGCCAGTATTTAAAAATAAGGGATATAAAGGTGAGCATACTTCAAGTTTGAGGTAGAAAAATTTAGAGGATATAGTTCAAGAATCTGAAAATAAGGAGATCCATATCTTAACTCTTATTCTGCTACTGCTTGAAACGTAGTAAGAGAAGGCTCACTTTTCATGTTTCTCTAATTTCCTGCAGGTAATTCTATTCACTTCCAGAGCTACATCAAGACATTCACCTCCTTAATAAGCCTTAGGCTATCCAATAATAAAAAACTGTTGCATTAAAACAAGGTTTCATTAGTATGAATTTCCTAGAATGCCAACTGAGAACTCTCTGAGCCTTACACAAATAAATAAATACTGGAGTTCATATGACTACTACTAACCTAAGTGCACACACACTGAATGTAGGTCATAAAGAACAATCTCTGAATGTGTCCTGCTTCAAAGAAGAAAGGCTTATACTGAGGGCAGCAGGACTGGCTAGGAAAAAGAGAGAGGCAAATGCAAAGGTAAACTGAAACTCAGCAATGTTTCACTGCATAAAGGTAACCACTGTTAAAAAAATAAGTTCCCTTCATTATTTCAAATATTTGAAATATGAGCTCATAATCTGCAGGAACACCAAAGAGAATTAAATTAGTATAATACTATGCAGGCTCAGAACTACAAAGACATCTTACTCTGTTTCAGAACTGATACTGCTAATCAAGTTGAGCCTGAATCTCTACCCTGGTTTGCTGATTTCATCTTAGATTGGACGAGTAACAATAATGGACATAAGAATAAAGAAACACAGCTCTCCTGCTGCCTCACATCACATGGATAGATGAGTACTAGTGTATAGATATATATGCTTCCTTCTGAGACAATTACTATTGGTAGTTCTTGNACAAAATTAGAAGGGAATTGATTTTTCGTGGTCCCTTCAAGCCCCTAACATTCTCTGATTCTGTGAATTCTTCTCTTAAGAGCTGTTAGTTCTCTGTCAAGAGAACTAATGCTGTTCAATGATTTTTCTTTTCAGTCCAGTCTCTTGTAACTGCACTTTCTGAAGTTAACAGTATGTTTTTACAGACAGTGTCTGCTTCTAGTAGTGGTAACGATGCTTATAGGTANGTCCTTCCTGTGCTGGGGGCTCCAGAACTGCACACACTACTCCAGATGGGGTCTGAGGAGAGCAGAGCAAAGGGGCAGAATCCCCTCCCTTGCCCTTCTACCCACACTACTCTTGCTGCAGCCCAGCACACAGTTGCTGTCTGGGCTGCATGTGCACATTGCCAGCTCATGTTGAGTTTTTCATCAACCCAGACCCCCATGATCATGAGGGTCAAGATCTCTTCTTCAATGGTCAGCATCCAAGGAGGGTTCTGTCCATTCTGCCTTTGAACCTGATCCATGAGCTCTAGAATCCTACTCCTAAATCCATTTTCCATCTCTGCTACTGAGTCCAGCTGGGACTTCTCCAGAGACTCGCTGCAGCATCAGTGGTGATACTGACATAATTGCCACCAAAGGGTTTGGATTTGATATTGGTTTTGTGAATATTTGAATATTGAAGGTTTTATAAAGTCCAGCTTTCAAACAGGTAGCCAAGGTACAGAAAGGATAGGAAAAAAAAATCTTGAGTACTGTACTAACCTCATTGTCTCTGTTTCTGCTTCACCACTGAACTGTTGGTAAAGGGTGTTTCACATTATACAGCCTGGTTTCCTTGTAAGCACAGTTGTCTGCTCTGCTCAGCAGGGCTGAAGTCAAGTCTGGCATGCACTTAATCCCTAAGGCCTCTGAGAATCTTTCTCACTTATCTCTCCAGTATAAAACCAGTTCTGCTGAGAATGAAATATAACAGAAATACAGGCATTCCTTATCCTCTCCTCTGAAGTCAATCTATTGCAATCCTAGTGGTGGCCAAGAGATTTCATTAAAATGAGATCTCTGCCACTACCTTTCTGTATTTGTCTTCACAAATGCCACGCAGGAGCCTCTACATAAAACAATGAAGTCTAAAAATGTAAATAGCATCTGAGATAAATAAATGATTACAAGACAGTGTTAACATTTATCATATCCTCACCTTGCATAAGGATCATGATTGTGCTGCTTTTCCAGTGAACATCAACCTACTATGTGGAAAATAAGATGGAGCTTATGAAATTAAACAGAATATTTTCCTGATGGTGGCATGTGAGAGACCCTAGCACAGTGTGACTTTTCTAGTTTGCATTTATTATCTAACTATATATTGTCTGCACAAAGAATGGGCTTTTCCTCTTTAGAAATGATAAGGATAGAGGAGAAAGTCTATAAATCAATGAGGTAGGAGACTTATCTCATTCCAGTCATGTATGGATTAAACAGGACTGCTAGAACAAAGATTGTCTCATTTTCAAGGTCTTTTCTTACAGTAAATCTAAGTAAACACGAATTAGATTTCCCCAAAGTAAAGCTGAAAAACAGAGATATGCTTTTTCACACTCCCTTTCCTTTACTCATTCAAAGGGTACCTGGATTTTATTATAGCAGAGTGTTCAAGATAACCCAATAAAAAGTAAATGCCATTGTTTTCCTAGTTTCACCCATTGTTGTAAGATTTGTTAGGCATATTGTGTTGCATCCATTCCCAATGGCTTTTTTTAAGAGCTCCAGTATGTTACCACCACAACACAAGGGATCAGTATCTCAACTACAGGTTACTGGCTCTACTGAAAGTAATCTGGCAAAGCAAAATCATATGCAGCAGCCTCACTTGGCCTGCTTAACTTCTTGCTACTAGATGGAACCAACCCCTGATGAAAACTGTACTCTGTTATACTCAGTGACTACTATGCTCATTAGATTCAGATAACAGTAAGACAAAAAGTGTAAGTGGAGCAAACTCTTTGAAAAAATACACAGCAGTGTCTAATTTCCTACAGTCATTCCTCACTTCTTCCACTTCCTTTGCAAATCAGTAGGATCAATTTGTATTAGGAATATAATATGCCTGGCTATGAGTGTCTTTTCTTAATTATATCATTGTAGTTTTTCCTGTCACAGAATCATAGAATGGTAAGGTTGGAAGGGACCTCAAGGATCAATCTAGTTCCAAACCCCTGCCATAGGCAGGGACACCTCCCACTAGAACAGGTCACTCAAGGCCTCTTCCAACCTGGCCTTGAACCCCTCCAGGGAGGGAGCAGCCACACCCTCCCTGGGCAACCTGTGCCAGTGCCTCACCACCCTCACTGTAAAGAACTTCCTCCTAACATCCAGTCTAAATCGCCCCTCTGCCAGTTTAAACCCATTGCCCCTTGTCCTGTCATTGCAAGACCTTGTCAATAGTCCCTCCCCAGCCATGATGCACTGTTTTCTTGTTTGGGGATCCAGGGGAAAAGAAAAGAAAATTTAAAAAAAAAAAAAAAAAAAAAAAAAAAAAAAAAGGCAGTTTAAGGTAAGTTGAAAGTTCCTCAAATGTCAATGTGCTTCATACCAGGACATTGGTAAAGTCACTTTTTCAGGAAAATGGGGGGACAATGTATCTAAAAATACCTGTTTGATGGATTCTTTTCCTCTATTCATATCTGTTGTTAAACATTTTGTAAATACTTGCACGAACACTGTCACAAAAATAAAGAAGACAGATGTGAGAAATTACACTTTGTGAACAATAATATCTGCTTCTGCCACAGAAGGGACTGCTAACATTGAGGGATGTTGATGTTGATTCACTTTAACTACCAGAAATAAAATGAAAAAATACATAAATAAAAAAAGTGGATTTAAGTTTTGAAGGGAGGAAATCAATGCAATGAGACACTCAGAATTACAAAGCACACTGTGCCCAGTGCAATGCTGTAGAGTACAAACCTGGAATGTAAATTCAGATGAGCAGGGATCAAATCTGTTTATAAAGAGCTTAGCAAAGTGATCTCTGTATATGAAGGAACTCCTAGGGGCTCTCATGACACAAACAATCATCTGTAGGTGATGGAAAGCAGCAGCCACAGACAGCATGCCCTTCTACATGTACCAGCATAAACTGATATAGATGATGTTAGGCAAATAGTAGATTTATGCCCAGCAGCAGTGAAGTTTGTCTGTTCTCTGTACAAACTCATTACTTTATTGCTGGCACGACCAGCTCAGGAACCAGAGAGTGGCTCACAGTGTCACAGTCCATCCCCATGCTCCTTACTGCTGTGTCACTGAGATTGGCATC
Source organism: Ramphastos sulfuratus (assembly GCA_013399055.1). NCBI lineage: Eukaryota > Metazoa > Chordata > Aves > Piciformes > Ramphastidae > Ramphastos > Ramphastos sulfuratus. Next base: position 2,679 of record WBNM01017197.1, on the reverse strand, counting down.
AGTCTGTTCCTCTCTGCCAGCCAGAAGTGGGAGTTCACAAACAGATTACTAAATCTTGAAGATGAAGTACTAAGAATAACTCAGAGCGTTGTATCATCAGGAATCTTACGACTCATTCCTGAAAGACAAAAGCAAGTTAAATGAGAATCTTGAACTTCCAAAAAAATTATTTCTGGAGGACAAAGAGATGCATTTTGGTGTATAACAGTGACCATTCAGGGAAGTTAAAAAGCTAGTTGTATTGAATCAGTTCATTGATGAATTTCTCTCTTTCACATTTTCATGTGATAATCCCTAAGGATTAAAGCTATTGTGCAGAAGGCTGTCAATTCCTGCTGNGGTGTCCTTCCAACCTTACCATTCTATGATTCTAACTATCTACCTACCTACCTACCTATTTATTTATTTATTTATTTCACCAGAAAACATCACAATGCTCACTGGCAATGCCTTTCACTTGCAGAAGTGTCTCTTCCCAGCATGCAGTCTTCCTGTTATGTTAGACTAGTGCACAGGTCAAAAGCTGTCCTAAAGAAAGATCTCCATAGGTGCAGACTCATTTAAACCAAAGCAAGAGAGCTAATTATGATAAATACTACCACTCATTACCTCAGACACAAACCTCCAAACCATTGTGGAAGAACTGATGTTCCAAATTTTCATTAGGTTTGACCAAAAGAAGAAGTGCTTTTCGTGTCATAGAAGCACTGAAAGGACTTTTTTCTTTTTTCTTTTTTTTTTTTTTAATTTATTTTTTTAATCATCAGCAAATTCAATCAACCAAACAACCAAAACCCCTACACATAAATAAAAATAATAATTAAAATTAAAATTATTTCATCAAAAAGATCATAGAATCATAGAATGGTAAGGTTGGAAGGGACCTCAAGGATCATCTAGTTCCAACCCCCTGCTATAGGCAGGGACACCTCCCACTAGCACAGGTCACTCAAGGCCTCATCCAACCTGGCCTTGAACACCTCCAGGGAGGGAGCAGCCACAACCTCCCTGGGCAACCTGTGCCAGTGCCTCACCACCCTCACTGGAAAGAACTTCCTCCTAACATCCAGTCTAAATCTTCCCTCAAGATGTTTGCATTTTCAACACTGACAGCTCTGGCTTAATTTTCTCCCTCTGGGGCAGATTCTCAGGTGGCATAAAATATCTTCACTAGCTTCCAGACAGCAATAATAACCATTAGGCAAATGAATATGAGCTCTGATGAAAGGCTGTTCATTTCTCTCTGCCATCTCTTTCTCCATCATTTACTCCTATGGCAATTGTCATACTGCCCTGTTCAGCTGCAACTTCATCTTTCCATTTTATTGCACATGCCCTGCAAATGTCTTTTCTGCCAGCATCTTTTATTCATATCAGCTGTAAAATAAAGATTCAAAAGGTGTCTACAGTGGTTCCCAGACTTGATCACATTACTATATTAGACTCCTGCATGTTTTCTTAGAACAAGATGCATTTCTGGAGAAATGCAGGCAACTTTTTATGAATAGCAACACCACGGCCTGTTTGGTTTTGGTTTAGAGATCTCATATGTCAAAATAGTTTGTTATATAGTCTGCACCATTAGCAAGTGCTATCTCAAAGTTCAATGCATCAGCAACACAAGAAGATGCTCTTTTTAATTATAGGTATGTGGCTGTGTACTTTAATTCCAGATATAGAATCATAGAATCATTCAGGTTGGAAAAGACCTCCAGGATCATCAAGTCCAACCATCAACCTAACAATACTATAGCCATTAAATCATCTGCTCAAGTGTCATGTCCACATGTTGCCTGAACACCTCCAGGGATGGTGACTCCACCACCACCTCCCTGGGCAGCCTGTTCCAATGCCTGACCACTTCTGAAGGAAAGAATTTTTTCCCTTAAGTCCAACCTAACCCTCCCCTGGCACAATTTCAGGTCATTTCCTCTCCTTCTATCACCTGATACCAGGGAGAAAAGATCAACCCCACCTCACTCCAACTTCCTTTCAGGCAGTTGTAGAGAGCAATGAGGTCTCCCATCAGCATCCTCCAGACTAAACAACTGCAGTTCCCTCAGCCACTGCTGAGACCTACTCCAGACTAAATGCACCAGCTGTGCTGACTTTCTCTGATCAGGATACATGCAGGCAAAAAACATTTGGGTGTATCAAGTGTGATCAGCTTCACTGTAAAGGAAGTATAGTATGTTTCATTATGGACTTCTGGAGAATTAATTCTCATTGGAAGTGAAGGTATAAACAGATGAATTAATATATTATATGCAAGAATATTTAAGTGAACAGCAGCATGTCAGTCAAGGTTGATCAGAGTCTTTACAACATAGCTTTGTGAGAAGTGTTAGATTGGTGTCCAAATATGACACTTCTAGACCTTTTGAGATCAACAAAGCTTCTGTCAAACCATGAAACAAAGTTTTTTACTGCAGGACAGGTTTTGTTTTGTTTTTTTCTAAATTCAGGTTTTTTCAAGCTATCCAGCTCGTTTACATTAATACCTGGAGAGCTCAAGTGAAATTGGCTCTCATTGCAACAGGTGTTATATTTATTCATAGCAAGAGATGCACAACTCCATTATTCTACTATCAGAATATTTCAAGTACAAAATGAAGGAAAAGTAGTATCTTATTCCAGGCTCACCTGCTCACTTGATACCTGGTTAACATAGAATCATAG
>WBNM01017194.1:5393-16296 GCA_013399055.1 Ramphastos sulfuratus | reverse complement strand
TGGGGTTCATTTTGCAAGTCATTGGTATAAAAAGCCTTATGCAATTCTTCTAAGCCTCCTTTATATACTGAAAGGCTGCTATAAGGTCTGCTTTGAAATAACCCAACTTTCTCAACCTTTCTTCATAGGAGAGCTGCTCCAACCCCCTGACCATTTTCATGGCCTTCCTCTGGACTCGCTTGAGCAGGTCCACATCTTTCTTACACTGAACACAGTACTCCTGGTGGGGTCTTTTGAGAATGGAAGGCCAGAATCCCCTCCCTCAACCTGTTGGCCATGCTTCTTTTGATGCAACCCAGGATGTGGTTTGCTTTCTAGGCTGCAAGCACACGTTGCTGGTTCACATCTAAATTTTTATCCACTGTAGACATTATTTGTACGTAACAAAATGGCTTGCCCTGTACGTGTGAAGTAAGGCACAGAGGGAGAACGAAAGGGTAGAAAACCATCTCCTCAAAACGTGATGCTTAGCACTGCCACTTTGCACACAGATTTCTCTAGTCTGTCAGGTCTACCTTAAGCCACATCATGTGCCATCTTTGTTGTGCTCCTAGCACAGTGAGTGCTCCCACGACCCGTGGTTTTGTTCCAAAGAGTCTAAGTGTAACTGCATGGAGTATTCAAGCAATTTTATCCACAATTACTCTTTGTTTTAAGTAACACAACAAACAGCACAAGACAACACGATAAAATATGTATGCCTCCTTTTGTGCCACAATTTACCCACTGTTAGGATTTGTTTGTGCTTTGGCATCTAAGCACAGTGTCCTTCTGTTCTCTAAAATGGCTGAGAGGTTCTCCTTTGACAACTTCACATCCCTTCAAGAAGGTGATGCCTCAGCCTGGCCACTGACAACATTTCTGCTCCAGCTGCTTAATTAACAGCTTACATGGGGATAAACGCAGGCCACATCTGAACCCAGCAGGAGCTCTCTTTGAATGTGAGATTACCAAGTTTAAGAAATGCCTCTTGTTATCTCCCAATAAAAAAAGTCCAGAAGAGCAGCTAGATTTAGTGTGGAGCTTTAGTTTGATAAATACAGAGTTCGTGCATTTTATCTGCAAATTGTAAATCACACTTAGACATTTTCTCCAAATTGTAATCCATTTTCTCCTAAATTAGCTGTTCCTCATCTCTAGGCATTCTGCAACTTTAGTGCTCTGGAGGGTGCATTTGTCTTTCCTCTTTGTTCATATTTTTTTGTGCTTTACATTGCCATGTGTGTGATATATCACAATCCTGCGTGTCTTCACAGGCTTCTCAGCAAAACCACTGCTGAAAACAGCATCTTGTTTGCACAGGCAAATAGCAAATAATGCAAATTAAATGAACAAGAACTGTTATTGAAACCCACTGATTAAAAGAACCCTTAATGATATTAGAAACTCCATCATTTTCACAGAATTGTTAATAGTTAAAGCTATACAGCTGCTAGTGTAAATGAACCAAACAGTCTTTTCCCCAGTTCTGCTGCTTCTGTGCAGAATTTCTTTGCTCCATTTTCCTGGTCTGGTAGTACTCCAGCCTCAGAATGCTCTTGCAGAAAGACTTCCACTTGTACGGAAGATAACCCTCTAATAGCCCTCATTTTTGAGGGATGTCACTCATTTTAATCCCAAAGCTGCTTGCACTTTCCACAAACATAAGGTTTTAATCTTTATTGATGATAATTATTCAAATGAGAAGTAAATATTCATGAAACAGAGGTTATTAAAACAAAAGGAACTCTCAATATTTCTAGCTCTTATGATGTTATCAAAAGTCTGATGAGGGCTGGTGTTTCTCAGAAAGCCCAGGCTCTTGGATGAGAATAACCACTTTCTTTTGAAGTGTAAGAAAGATCCAAGGGAATAAACAAAAAATAAGCTGGAATGTGCCTGGAGTGCACTTGATAGGATCAGAAAGGAAATAAAAGAACCCAAATATGTGTTTCTAAGTAATCACTTTTAGTGCCTGATACCAAGCCTTTTGGCAGCTGCTTCAGCTTTCCTGATTCTCTGTGCCTTACTTACCAGTGGTTGCTGTGATGCTCCTGTGTAACAGTCCCTGTTGGGACCAGGGCACTCTGCTAGCCTCTAGGCAAACACCTAGTGAGATATGATTTCTGTCCTAGACAAACAAGTCAAGCAGTTGATAGTCAAGAGGTACTATCCCCCTAGTTTATAAATAGGAAACTGAAGAGAAGTAATTGCCGTGCCCAAGAAAACACAACGAGGAGACAAAGCTGTGGGTTTGGGGCATGCCAGTCTGCTGCTGTAATTGCAAAACTAACTGTCTTGATTCCTCTCCTACCTGCTGCAGTGACTGCTTTTGTGCTGTCACCTTGCCAGAGTCAGAAGTGTAGAGTCTTGTTGTTGAATGTCTGAGGGAAAAAAATCATCTCTCAGCTTTCCTCTTCGGCTACCATCCCGTTGGCATTTCTCTAGATCTGTTATCTGCTTGGCTTTCTTCCTCTGTACGTTCACTAGATAAACATACCTGCTTCTGGTGTTTCATCTACCTTCTCTGCAGTTCTGCTTTGTGATCAATCTTTCCCTTGGTATCTTGAGTTCATCTATCTTTTCACCAGATTACCCTCCACTTCTCTAAGCATTTTCTACATTTCATTAAGGCTCCAGACTTTGTAAGAACCTTTCTCTTTGCCTGGACAAGTAACACATTCAGAATCAGATCCAAGCTATTCTGGCTCTTTGATGCAACTACTCAGGTAAACATATGTAGGAGATTTAGCCAACAGTTTTCACATGTAGGAGATTTAATCAACAGCTCTAAAACACAGCTTTCAGAAATCATTGTCTTTGTCAGACATAAAGAAAGAAACCAACCCATATTTTTTATCCATGGGTAAGCCGATGAATGGATCGCTTTAAATTTTGCTGCTTAGTTCTGTCAATGTTTGTCTACTGTTCTAACACCATCATTATACCCATGTCTGACTCAAAAGAAATATATGATTAAAAACTCAGTGTAAATCCTTAAGAACTGGACAGGCTACATAATTGAAATGTAATGAAAACATGTAGTGCTTGTCCCCTGAAGGATGATTCAGTCTGACTCTCCACAGATGTTTCAGGGTTCCATTTAATCAGCATTTAAATACCTCTGAATGAGGATATAACCTATCATAGATAAAACATCCACTTCAGTACTTTTGGTAATTTATATTAGCTCTCTTCTATTTCATGTTCTTGCTAACCTGATGGTAAATACATACTCAGACTCTTGTGCACACATTTTGGAGGAAGCATCCTATGTTTGTTGGAGCTGCTATTACTTTTAGCATTTATCTCTTCCCCTGGTTGTTTTCTTCCCTTTCCTTTTGCCATTTCTTTTCAGAAGCTACTTTGTCAATTTATATTCCAGCTGCACCTTCTTCAATTTTCTCAGGTTCATTGCTGGTTTTACTATCCTGTATCATCTTTTCTACTTCACATGCATGATCTGTCAGCAGGACAATATGATCTGTAGATCAGAAGCAGTTTAGCAGTTACTCGTTTATGTTGAATCCTTTTGTGCCCAGTCAAGTCTGTGAAGGACACATCTTAGGCAAACAACAAAGTTCTTTAGAGCAATGGTGTTTCTTTTTTTTCCTCTTCAACAGTTTTGGACCTTCAGTCTATTGTATTCCTTTGTGTATTAGATGCTGTATGTAACACTAAAATTGGAGACAGCCTGTTTTCTTTTTGTGCTTTTTAAGCCACTGTAAGATACTTAGCTAGTGCAACTGGATATTGAAGTTCAGAGTAAAGTAGCTCTTTCCTCTAGAGAGAGTGGGAAAAGAATTTGGGGGAAGAGATGAGAACAGACTGGTCTCTGGGAAAGGGCTAGATGGTAAGGTCTGGCCAAAGGATGGAAGAACAATGCAAAGCAGCAGCCAGGAGTGAGGAACGTGGGTAGGATGTTCGTGGAAAGAATTGAGAGAAGAGCTGTTAAGGTGGTGGGGCAGAGGAGAGACTGCAGGTTTGAAAACAAATTGACTTGAAAGTGAACATATGTAAGTGCCTCAGTTTAGCTTGTGTCTGGGGCTGAACTCTAGCAGTTACTCTATCATCTGGTGACCTCTCCCCAGCAGAGAAGAGGAACTGGGAAAAAGAGAGAAAACCTATAGGTTGAAATGAGAACAGAATTAGTGTAATTGATACCAATACAAAGCCAAATTAGTACCAATACGAAGTATACAATGTTATACTCAGCCCAGCAAATGTACAGGGGCCAGAGCAAACAGGAAAGCAGTCCTCAGGAACAGTCAGAAGGAGTCCAAGCAAAAGGCTCCCCTACCCTCAACAAAGGTCCCCCTTTATCCTGAGAATGGTGCTCATGGTATGGGCTATACCTGTAGCCAGCTCAAGTCCTGCCTGAATCACATCTGCTAATTGCCTGGGATTCTGTTGCAGCAAAACCAGGACTAAGCAAAAGAACTATCCCAAGTCTGAGTTTTTTCTGAGTGATGGAAAGCCAAAGTCAGGAGTGCTCTGTTGCATAGATTTTCAAGGAGTATTATGTGATGTATAACTTCATATATGAAGGTGTTCTGCATAACTTTATTTTAAAGGCTGTTTACTTCAAGGTCTTGTGATACTGCATGATTTAACTCTTAGGCACACTTCTGTCTTAGAGAAATCTTCAACCTCAGGCAATACAAAAGGCTTCACTGAAAAACACCTGTCTGGGTGCTTCCTAAGGCTGGAATGCTCAAAAAACAAGTAGGGTGTTGGGCACAGGCATTTGAGCAGGTCACCAGCCCTTTGATATTGCCAGGAGACACCCATTATAGAGAGAACTGTTCAGTTCAGACACACTCTTTTGTGGACATTCTTAGCTTCATACTAAGCATGGACTTCAGTGAAGTTCCCCAGGAGCAACAGTTTATGAGTAAGGCTCTGGAAGATGCTGGGGGCAGTTTGAATACAACTCAGACAAGAAGGCTCTAAGTTCTTTATGAGCATCTGTAAAATTTGTTGGTTTGATCTAGGGTGTATTGGGAAAGTTTGGCACTGTTATCTCTGCTCATGACAGCAGGTAATCATGGAGATTACAAATATGTTCTTTCATTTTCACCACCAGAATTTGTGGCTCTTCTTCCCCTCACCCTAAGAATAAGAACAACTCAGCAGGAACTAGAAGACAGTAGTAAAGGAAAAAAAAAAAGATACAAAATCTCAGAGCCTGTTTTAAGACCTTGTCATTACAATTGAATATAGAGTTTGTGTAAATGAATTCTGTTTTCCCAGAGGCATCAAACTCCTCCTGTCAAGTCAGTCTCTCAAGAGAGACTGGGAAGTCTCTCACTGCCCTCCTTCTGCATTATTATTTCCCTTAAAATTTCTTGCTATTGATGTAACTAAAAATGCAATATAAGATCAGAGAAAATATTTTGTCAAGTGACTCAGACAGGCACAACTGATGGGTACTAAGGAAACGTGTACTGCATTTAATGGCCTTCTGAGTGCACTAGGAAAATAGAAGAAGTAGTTCATTTTACTAAGAAATCCAGGTGGAGAATTCAGACTACTTTCTGCTATGATGAAATTGAAGAGTGACCTAATACTGTCATCAGATCTGACATATGAGTGGCTTTTCAGACTTTTGAGTTAATTTTCCAACTGGTGGGATATATCAAATCCCCAAAAGCTGTCTGGCCCTTGCAGAGATACTTACTGGTGTGATCACAAGGGGCTCTTTAGCACAAAGACTGTGGCTTTAGTTATGTGGTCAGTACTCTTCAGACTGTAAGCAAATAATGAGGTAGAGAACATAAAAGACAGCCAACCTGATGCTGTGCTTTCTACTCAGTTTAGAAGGAATAAAGAAAAAACAAAAATACCACAAAAATTGCATTGAGACAGAATATCACAGGAAAAATAATTTTCCATTTGAAAATGTCTGGGAAAAAAAAAAAAGAACAAAAAACCCAAATATATCAGCTTTGGTGTGCAATTTTTCTAGGGTCCTGAGCAAGTTTCTTCATAAATGCCTTAGAATGGGCAATGGCACCATACAGAGACACTGAGCTGAAGTTCTCATATTTTGTCTTCAACTAATGCAAACATTTAGGGCTTCAGCCTCAGTCTTTTCTATGTGATGCTTGGTGAGCATTCTTTTCTCTCCTTCAAAGCTTGCCTGGTTAGTAAAAGCAGTTGGATCGCAGAGCTAAAACTTGGGTTTCTACATACCACATAAGACCAGATCTGGAAAGAGAGAGACCTCTCCTCACATAAATGCTTACTTATAAAAGTAGAGCAGATCTAACAGAAATAGTTAGATATCCAGGTTTCAATCAGATGGAAAGAAACTGAGCACTGCTGTTATCACAGGAGCCATTGATGTAGATGCTGCTGTAGAGTGGCTGTCTCCTTTCTTTGTCTCTGCTCTTCTCTCATGGAAAAAAAGTGCCTGTGTGACTTCTAATTGCTCAGAGTCACAGAACTTGATCCTCTACCTAGCACTGCCAGGGTGCTCAGGAGCTATTTTCAGCTATATGCTTCCCCTTAAACTAGTCTGGACAAGATGTAGATATGTGTAAATGGTGTGAGGTTATTCCAGAATTTCAGTTGTCTTACACATTTAACTGATGAGATTAGGATGCTATGGAATTATGACTCCAGAGAAGGTAGATCTATGCCTTTAATTTATTTGTTGCTGTTTGCTTCACCTTTGAATTTCATACCTTCTTTTAATTCTTGTTTTGTAACTGTTGGGATTTTTTGGGAGAAACCTTTTCCTTTCACTAACAAAGTTGTTGTTTTGTTTTGTTTTATTCGTGATGGTCAGTGAATCAATATCAAATATAATCTTGTGGTCCTAGTGAGAGGTCATCTGTGGATGGTGTGTTTAGTTATTCACTCTGACAAATGCTGGAGGCACCAAACAGAACCCCATAAAGCTAAGTAAGGGCAAGGGCTCTGACTTGTATTCAGCAGTGGGCAGAAATCAGAGGCTGAAGTGGGTACTCCTCCTGACCCTTGCCTTGTCCTCCAGAGGCAGCTCGTGGGGACAAATAAAAAAGCCAAATCACAGTTTTAAGCCAAGCATACTGAAATGAATGAACATTGGTTTCAATTAATTTGCATATGCCATGCATATCTGTGGTACTTTCTTTACCTGTCCAGTTTACATCTGCCCTCTTTTGCAAGTGAGATTCCTGAGACCTGCCAGCAGTGCACAAGAGGTGGTTTTGAGAGTTAGCACAGTTTGGTGTGGTTACCTATATCCAGAAATAAGGAGCCAAGGATGCTCAGATCTCAGCTGAATAGGGTCAGACTCTACTTGGGTTGGCCAAGAAGATTTCCTTCATAAAGGATTTTCTCCACAACAGACTTTAAAGTTTTATATAAAGATTCTTGCTAAGTAGAAACATTTTTGCTTTGCAGAAATAAATACATTTAAAGGCTGCAATAAATAAAATTATCTGGTGCTTTCACTGCTGGACATGGGGTCCAAGAAGATCACACTGTTTAAGAGACTTTAGGACCAGAAGATGTGGAAAGATACTTGTTGAAACTTCAGATGCTACAAAGAGCCTCATTCCCATCCAAAGCTNCATTCTATGATTCTATGTCTGGCCTTTCTGCTTTAAAAGAAGCAATAACACTATTGTCTGTCAGAGTCTACAGTGTGCCCCCTTGTTTCTGTGTTTGAGCAGGGTGGCAGCCAATTTGCATACAGGAAGAATGAGGCTGGTGGGATACTGCTAGTTTTTAGGTTCTCCCTGTGTGCTTGCTGCTTGTAGCCACAGTTTTGTTCGGTCCCAGACTGTTTCTCACTGCATTCCTAAAATAAAGGGAACAAAATCCACACAGCAAGAACAAAGAAGTTAAAGACTGGTTACGGCACTTCCTTGGGTATTTTGCCGATGGAGAGTGCACTTAATGCCCTCTGCTCTCTTCCTGGGTTTCACTAACAGCACAATGTAATTTTTCTTAACTTTAGTGGTTGAGCAGATCCTGACACACCAGGAAAATGTATCTGTTTCCATTTGGTATTTAACAAGGTGCACAGATGGTGTTAAAAAGCAGGTAGAAGTGGTTAATCACCTGTGAATCTCAGGCATTTTTCTGCTGTCCATAGAGGACTTTAGAAGTGCATTTACTGCATGGGTTTCTCCGCCACGATTTGCATTTTCATGGTTGTTTTCAATCAATCACCCCAGAGAGGTTTCATTCCAAAGCAGTGAAGACCTGCTCATGTCCACATTCCTAGCGCGACAAATTATTTGGGACCTGAATCGTGTGGTGCTCAGGATTTGCATTCAGGCATATCCCTACCTCATCCCACCCTGAATTGTTTCATTTTACTGACACCATCTGTTTCTTGTGCCTAAACCAATTTGTATTCCATTTCAAGAGCTGTCCCCTACGCTGAGCTTTCTGACCTTGTAAATCGATCTCCTGTACAGCCTCTAACAAATACTTTCCTGAAACCTGGATGAATTATGTCAACGATTTCATCTTTATCAATTCAGCAATGCATTGAAATGACCCTAATACGTTTGTCATACATGATCTTCTTTTAACAGAGCCATGCAGCTTTTCCTTTACTAAATCACACATCTCTAACTGAATTGTAATCTTCCTTATAAATGTTTCCATTATCTTGCCCACTCTTACAAGTCTGTATTTCCTTGGGTCCTCCCAGCGCCTCTTTTTGACAGCTACTTGAAGCCACTCATCGGTGGAGTGCATTTCAGGTAAATATCTTCTTAAAAGAAGAAGAAGGGGGAAAAAATAAAATTAAAGCCTAGTAAAATATACTCCTGGTGTTCAATAGCAGTTTTAGAAATTCACTGAGATGAATGGAGAATAAAGGAGGATTTCTTTATTGCTGGCAGTTAGTGGCATTGATGGATCGTGGTGTAGTCACTCTCAGCATGGCCAAATAATTTCACTGTATAGAATTTTATATAGCTACAGCTAAAATTCAATGAACTGATTCAGAAGGTTCAGGATAAACTATAACAATAAGTTAAGCCCTTAAATCGATTTGGTATTTTAAAAGGATAGGGAGCAGCAAGATGTCATCTTCCTTCACAGATGTAACTTTAACTGGAACTGTAAATCCAAAGCAGAGTATTGGGGGGATAAGGGTATATAATGTGTGATTTAAGGCCCATCCTGGAAATCAGTGAGGATTTGAGTACACCAACTCTAAAAACATAATCGGAGCGTTATAAAAGTCCATCCAGAAAGTTAGGAGGATTTTTTTTTTTTTTTTAAAAAGAAAGAATAAAGATAAATTTCATATCTTAAAGAGGCTATTTTTGAAGAGTGCCAGGCAAGATGAGAAAAGAAAATGACTGTGAAAGAAGCAGCAGAACAGCAGAGGCATAGATAACCACTCATCCTACTATCCTCTCAAGATATGAGCTGGGGATGATTTCTATCAACGACTTCCAAATATAACATTATTCAGCTTTCATTATGTTGTCAATCTAATTTGAATGTAAGTTATTCCCAGCTCATGGCTGTTTTGCCTTTGTGTTTGCCTGTAAAGCTCTGCACACCCCAAGCCAGGGAAAAAAAAAAAAAGAGTGAGAGAATTCTTGGATTAGAAGAGATAAAGTCCTCACTGCAAGTCCTCTGTGCAAATGCTTGTTTTCTAATCACCTGCCCCTGCTATACCACACAGAGCAATTCCTCATCAAAGTAAGAAGAATTGCAGCTTATTTTATATTAATCCTGGGCAGACTCTCCACTTATGAGGAATGTGAGAAACTCCTGCTGACTTGCATTAGTTTTTGGGGAAAAAAGCAGCCCTGAACTCCCAAGATTTGGCTTTGGTGATGACCCTAAGTTCACAGAGCTCTCAGTATTGAACAAACTCCATGTCTGAGCTGAAATCCTGAATTCACACTGAAGTGAAATAGAGTTTTCTCATTGATGTTAGAAAGGCCAAGGTTTCAATCCTTCCTTCTGAGGCAGGAGTTAGAAAAGTTTTAGCATGCTGTGGTTACATCAGAATTGAGTGCTGTAGAGATAGCCTGTAAGTAATACAGAAAATATTATCCCTAGGGCTGCAAGGTCTGAGATAGTCACTGGGGCCAAAAATAGTAGCTTGTAATGTACCTACAAGACCATTTTCCTTCTCTTAGCTCTAAATAAAAGCACAAAAATTTAACTGAAGGAACAATTAACACCTGAGAATGTGCATCTACCTGCCCTTTAGTAGCCTACTGAGTAATTTTCTAGCTTGCAGCTTCCCTTTTCCTTTTGCCCCTCTTTACAATAAATTTACTTTAAATTTCCCTGGTTTAGTTGCATTGGCTCTGTTTCTTCTTTGTGTTTTAGTTTTGATCTCTTTCTGCCCCTTGGCTCTAGATGGGCCCTTTTTCTCTCTGTCTTAGAGCAGCTTTCCATGCTCTCTACCTCAGGGCACGACTGAAGGACTAGTTCACAGTTATGAAAGTCCAGATCAAAAGGGTTTTCCTCTCCTGAATCCCTCGAGCTGTCACTGGCCCATATGTGGCTCCCATCTCATTCTCAAATTAGGCCAGAAAAGGACTACTGCCTTTGCTGTAGCTCTGGCAGTCACTCTGGGCATGAGGTGCATTTGGGAATCTATTGCAGAGCATCCTGGAGGAAAACTTGTGAGGCACAATAGCACATCCTACCCAAGCCTCCAATAACAAGCCAAGGATAAAGTCAATCCACAAGAGTAGCTACCAGCAGCAGACTGAGCAGCACAAAATGGAAAGCACAAGAACTGACCAAACCAGATGAATACCTGCCATGCAAAGCTGGGGAGGTGAAAAGTACAGGCTTGAGCCAAGCTAAGTGCATTGAATATTCACACACAGAATCACAGACACATGCAGGTTGCCAAAGCCCCTCAGGATCACCAAGTCCAACCTAGAACCCTACTCTACAACATTCACCTTAAACCATATCCCTAAGCACCACATCCAAA
>WBNM01017193.1:0-19738 GCA_013399055.1 Ramphastos sulfuratus | reverse complement strand
ACCACCTACCTGGACAGCCTGTTTCAATTCCTCGTCACCCTTTCAATAAAGGTTTTTTTTTCCTATTATTCAATCTAAACCTCTCCTGGTACAATTTGGGTTCATTTCCTCTCATTCCATCACCTGATACTAGGGAGAAGAGACCAACACCCACCTCACTCCAACTTCCTTTCAGGTAGTTGCAGAGAGCAATGAAACTTCATCTGGGTTTGAAACTCCTGATTAAAACGTTAAGCACAGGCAGCAGATACTGCTGCTTGTCCAGTGGGATTCCAGTTAGGGAAAAGGGAGATCATTTCCCTGGCTCCTGCTTTCAGCATCTAATTCTTTCTCTCTTTTTTTCCTTCCCCCAAAGGAAGTCAGAGCAGAGAGATGGCAGGAGAGCAATACAACAAACTATAACACATTGTGTAATTGAAATGGACCATAATCACTAATATTAAAGACAGTGAATCATTCTAATCGAGCCATGCTCAGCAAACAATGAAAAATTATGTGCCAGAAAAGCTAATGCTGGTTTTAAAATGAACAGAAATGAGGCGAAATGGAACCTTACTCTTTATTCATGAAGGTCAATTTAACGTGATTATTTTTTTCTTTTCCCTGGCATCACAGCTTCTTGATTACTGTTGTATACCTCAGTGCTATTTTCTAACCTAATAACAGTAAAAAATAACCAGCTGGTGATGATTCTGTTTAAAGCAGAGACTAAATGCTCACAACCCCCTGCCACTGAACAGTTGCACATGCTAATCAGACACAGCTCAGCCAGATTCCCAACAGAGTCCATATTTTGCAGCTTTCGGCTGGTTGACTACGTTGAGAAATTAGATTATGCCTCGGACATTCAAGAGTCAGAGAGATCTGCGTTCATTCATTCCTCCTGGGTGAAATCAAACCCTCTGTAGATCCAGCCAGGAGCTTTTAATCCATCCCACTCCATATCTTCCCATAATATTTACCATCGTCTGGTACAATTGCTTTAGGGACTTGGCGTTTCAGTGGAGATGACAGAGGCTGATTCTCCCTGGGCATATTCTCACTTTGGAGGGGAGAAACGGCTTGGAGTTTGGTGAAATGATTCCTGGAGTCAGCCAGAAGGGAAGGATCTGCCCCCCCACCCCTCCTAGCCCTCTTAGCCTCCCCAGCCTATGTGACACCAAAGAAGGACTCCACTGATGACACCTGGAGGAAAAGCGACACTGTTAAAGGCAGATAATTTCCTGAGTCAACAAAGAGTGCTGTGAATTTGAAAGAGGGGAGGGTGAGGAGGGAGGTGTAGTCAGGAGGAGGGAGGGAAAAAAAAGTTAATTAACAAAAAAATGCCCAAATGTTTCTCTGCTGGGAGTTCCTTTCTCTTTATGCTGAAAGCAAGCAATGCCTTTTGTTAGATTTCTCAGCTGTCTGCAGGTCCTAGCTGCAATGTTGCTGAGGTTTATGCTATACATATAGGAATCCTTTTAATATATANGGAATGTTTGCCTTTCTTTTTTTATTTTTTTTTTTTACATTTAGCTTTTTTTTTTCCTTACACTTAATTTTTTCTTTCTTACATTTAGCTTTTTTTTTTTTATTATTTTTTTTTTAAATTTTGCTTAAATCCCAGCGAGACAAATTAGTAAAGAGGCAGAGCTTTGCCAGGGAGCCTTCATTAGATCAGCACTAATAACTTCTTTCAGCAGCCATGGATAGCTTCTGACATCACAGCTCAAGCTTGTCCGAAAGCTAATTATTTTCCCTGTTATAAAACAAAGGTTCTGTATCAAAGGGCCATAATGTGACACGGCACACGCTCCAGATGCACTGATTTGCAGAATAAATCAACTGTGTCAGGGTGGAATTTGGAGGAGAAATTACAACAAATTGCAATTATACTTGCAGTGGTACACTCTTTAAATGCATTGTCAATTTGTTAAATGCAAGGCACCATGTGTGTCTCTTTTCCAGGTTGCTTATGGGGGAATAGAAGAGGGGAGATTCTTCTCTGTCAAAAGGAGAGAAAATCTTCTCCTCCTATTCACCCCCTCTCCAGCTCCTTCCAGCTTGCTGATGCTATCATAGCAGGCTTTATAAAAAATTTAAATGGTGTCATAGGAAGGCAGGCATAACTAGCAGGAGCAAATGGTTGGAGCCCATGCCTGGCAGAACAAATGAAGAGCTGTGTTTAATAACAGAGAGCATTCAAAATCAGTCTGATTGTGTTATCTTGTTTAGGCTGCTATTAAACCACAGCACCAACTGATACAGCAGGGGGAGAGATTTGTTTTACTTTGTTTTCCTCCTCTTCAAGGAGAAATTTTTCTTCCTTCTTCCCTTCCTCCCTGAACGGTGCCAAAATCATGGTACTGACCCACCCTACTGAGAGGCAGGGAAAATACCACATATCAAGATGGCCAATGAGACACAAGCACAGGATGCATCAGGATTCTGCCTCCAATGGAACAGAAAATCACAAAATGGAAGGAGTTAGATGGGACCTCCAAAGATCATCTAGGGCAGGGCAGGATCATGCAGCGCAAATCACACAGGAATACATCCATATGGGTTTGGAGTCTCTCTAGAGACAGAGACTTCTCAGCCTCTCTGAGCATCCTGTTCCAGTGCACTGCCAGAGTGAGTGACACTCACTGTGCGTGAGTGAGTGCACTGCTACACCTGAGTGAAGAATTTTTTCCTTATGTTTATGTGGAATCTCCTGTGTTCCACTTTGTGTCCATGGCTTCTTGTCCAGCACGTCTCACTGTGGAAGAGAGAGTGGCAAGACAGCAGGAAAGGCAAAGCAGGTGCAAAAAAGTAGTGTCCTTGTGGGTTGGTGACTCCAAAAGTTCCCCAGCACTTTGAAAGCACAGATGAAGTGGACATGTACCCAGCACACACCAGAGAAGATGTCTCCTGCAGGGCACGGACAAGGCAGCAGGCAGTTGGAGCACATTCACTCCCAGTTTGAATTCTCTCCCTGGCCTCATATTGGCCTCCTCCTCTTTCTTTGTGATTGCATTTTCTGTTTTATTACACTTCTCTCTTTCCTATCTACTCCTTAATTTATTTTCTCCGTTTCTTCTCTTTTTATCTGCTTGTGCTCCTCTATTTTCAGCCTCTAATTTCTGCCACATTTCCTCTTTGAGCTTCTCCTCTTCCATCTCCTTTCCAATGTTAATGTTGTCTATTTACTTTACTCTTTGCAAACACTTTTCCTTTCATTTCCAGCGCTTGTTTCCCTTCCATTTGTGTCTCTCTGTGTGTCTATACACACACAGAGATACATACACATATATATACATAAATCTTGAAGCCTCAGCCTTTTGCATTGCAAAACCAGCCTGTCCCTGGAGTCAGTTTGTTATTCTGGTCTCATTCACCTTATTGAGTTATTTTCTTTGCTGCTATCAGTCTCTAAATACAATCCAGTAAAGATACAGCAATGATTTTTGACAACCTGACCTTTCTCTGCTTTCTTACACTTGTTTAATTAGGTACCACATGCGGCTGTGACTTGATCTTTACAGTTTTCCAACCTCCCCCATCCCCTACCTGGAGGGGGGAGAATGAAAAAGGAGAGAGATGTTGTTGAAAGAAGGTCATTTTTGACAGGTCTGCCAGTTACTTGAGGCTTTGGAAGGCCAGCAAGTTCTGCAGGACTGGCAGAGTATGCTGTCTGTATTTTGCTTAACAAGTTAGAGAAAACTTTTGGCTAGGGGAGGTGAGGAATTGGGTGATTTACTGGTTTGGGGAGGGCCTGCAAGTGGTTTAACCTTCTGGTACCCAGCTTAAACACAAACTGGACAAATGGGAAAGGAAGATGGGTAAGGATCTGGCAGGACTCCACTTTGGCAAGCTGGGATCTCTGGAATACGTCCTATGAGGACAGGCTGAGAGAATTGGGACACTGCAGCCTGGAGAAGGGAAGGATTCCAGGAGATCTTGGAGGCCTTGGAGGCCTTCCAGGATCTGAAAGGGGCTATAGGAGGGCTGAGGAGGGACTACTGACAATGTCTTATAAGGAGAGAAGGAGGAGGAATGGGTTTGAACTGGCAGAGGGGAGATTTAAACTGGATGTTAGGAGGAAGCTCTTTGCAGTGAGGGTGGTGAGACACTGGCACAGGTTGCCCAGGGAGGTTGAGGCTGCTCCCTGCCTGGAGGTGTTCAAGGCCAGGTTGGAGGAGGCCTTGAGTGACCTGTGCTAGTGGGAGGTGTTCCTGCCTATGGCAGGGGGCTGGAACTGGATGATCCTTGAGGTCCTTTCCAACCTTACCATTCTATGATTCTATGATAGAGTCACAGCATCTTTTTGTTTGGGGAAGACCTTTAAGAACCTCTAACCATTCTCTAACTCTACCAAGTCTGGTGTTGAACCATGTCCCTCAGCACCATCTCTTCAACTAAACCATTCTGTGGTTCTATGATTCTGTAAGCAGGTGTGTGTAGACAAAGAGAAGAGATGTCCCCAGGAATCCTTAGGTATGGGAAATGACTGATACCACCTTCAGGGGTGGGTGGCAGACAACCATGACCAGCAGAATGCTGCTCTTTGTTTCCTAGTTGAAAGGCATCAGGTCTGGTAGTACATGAGTCAGCCTGTAGAGATCAGAGGTGCTCTTTCAGCTTTTGGCTGATCATTCAGGCTTTCAGCAGGCTCACATCACTCTCACCAACTATTCAGACTAAACCATTCTGTGGCAGACCTCTGTCAGCAGGTCTCAGCCATGAGAACCAAAAGCCAAATTAACCAGTAGCCTTGTGGCTGTTTTGGCCAAATGGTCTGGCAAGGAGAGTGTATTGCTGTTGGCCCACATGAACTGTGATTACACATCCACACAGGCCTGAATCACAGAATCGTTTTGGTTGGAAAAGACCTCTAAAATCACTCAGTCTTAATGTCAACCCAACACTACCAATGCCATTAAATTGTGTCCCAAAGTGCCATGTCTGCACTTGCTTTGAACACCTCCAGAGCCANAGCCTTCCTGTAGGCTCCCTTCAGATACTGGAAGGCTACTCCATGTGAACTTATTTGCAGCTTTATTGTTCAGGATACCCCCAGTTCAGCCATGGTGCTGGGTAGATTTTTCCAACCATAATACACATAACTGACTCAGTCTGCTGCAGTGCCACTCAAAGCCCATGGAAGACAACCAGAGTCCTTCAACTTTCTTGTGTCCTCCAGTACAGATCCTTCTGTCCTGACACAGGCAGATCTCCCACTGACTTCCAGGTGCATGCATTACTTGTATTTTGGTATGGATATTATTTAAGCCAAAGGACATGACAAACTGCCTAGTAACGCTGATTAATGGGTGCCCCTGGGGAATAGTGAGGCATGAGATGAAGTTAAATAACTCCAATGTGCATTACTCAACACTGCCACACCACCTGAAGTGTCTCTTTGCACCTAAAAAATGGATTCCCTTTTAAAGAGGAACATCTTTAATGTTTCACATTAATTTTCTCAAAAGTCCTTACACCATGAAAAATATTCCCAGTGGAAAGCCCTCTCCCCACCTCCACCATCACTGCCTCCCACCAAGCCTTGCCCTACAGGTGTCCAATGTATCTTTGACAAGGTGAAATAGCTCAGTGCATGTACTGATAATCCACTTGCCTACCTTGATTTATACTGCACACTCACAAGGTGTGGCTTCAAAACCCAGTGGGTTGCTCATCTGAAGCCAAGCTGCCTTTCTTCCTGGGCAGACCACCCTACCAAATGGTCCTGAGCCCTTGACCTGCATCCTCCAAACACCACAGATATCACTTGATGCCAGCACAAGCCCCGACCAGTCAAAGACCTCTTTGGTGCTAATGCCAACATTTCTTTGCTAAACCCATCCTTTGGAGCACACAATCTGCCCTGAATTTGGTGTGATTGTTCATGCCTAAGTGGGCAACTCCCAATGTCCTTGAGCTTCACAGGAGCTGCTAGTTGAAAAACTTCTTATTTTTTTTCCAGTGAGTTGCAAGGCTGACTGCAATCTGATTACTGCAGCATGTTAAGTTATGNCCCTCACCATCCTTTCAGTAAAAAATATTTTTCTCATACCCAGTTTAAATCTCCCCTGGTACAAGCTGAGACCAACACCTGTCTCACTTCAAATTCCTCTCAAGAAGTAGTGGAGAGCATTGAGCCCTCCCCTTAACCTCCTTTTCTCCACACCAAATAATTCCAGTTCCCCCCAGATGCTCCGAACAGGAACTGTTCTCCAGACTCCTCACCAGCTTCACTGCCCCCCTCATCTGGCAGAAAAGTTGAGGCTTACACCCCATAGCAGNCTGCCTAGTAACGCTGATTAATGGGTGCCCCTGGGGAATAGTGAGGCATGAGATGAAGTTAAATAACTCCAATGTGCATTACTCAACACTGCCACACCACCTGAAGTGTCTCTTTGCACCTAAAAAATGGATTCCCTTTTAAAGAGGAACATCTTTAATGTTTCACATTAATTTTCTCAAAAGTCCTTACACCATGAAAAATATTCCCAGTGGAAAGCCCTCTCCCCACCTCCACCATCACTGCCTCCCACCAAGCCTTGCCCTACAGGTGTCCAATGTATCTTTGACAAGGTGAAATAGCTCAGTGCATGTACTGATAATCCACTTGCCTACCTTGATTTATACTGCACACTCACAAGGTGTGGCTTCAAAACCCAGTGGGTTGCTCATCTGAAGCCAAGCTGCCTTTCTTCCTGGGCAGACCACCCTACCAAATGGTCCTGAGCCCTTGACCTGCATCCTCCAAACACCACAGATATCACTTGATGCCAGCACAAGCCCCGACCAGTCAAAGACCTCTTTGGTGCTAATGCCAACATTTCTTTGCTAAACCCATCCTTTGGAGCACACAATCTGCCCTGAATTTGGTGTGATTGTTCATGCCTAAGTGGGCAACTCCCAATGTCCTTGAGCTTCACAGGAGCTGCTAGTTGAAAAACTTCTTATTTTTTTTCCAGTGAGTTGCAAGGCTGACTGCAATCTGATTACTGCAGCATGTTAAGTTATGCATATGGCTTTGGTTTTGGTTTTGTTTTTTTTTTTGTTTTGGTTTGGGTTTTGTTTTTTTTTTAAATTTGGTTTGGTTTGGTTTTTTTTTCTCTTTTCCCCAGCAGAGGTTTTAAGACTATCTACTAAAAAAAAAGAGTCTTCCTAATATTTAGTTAAACAAATCATGTGCTCCTAGCAGCCCATAGTTCTTTTTCCTTCTGATGATAATGTTATTAAAATGCACAGTTACTAAAGATCAGAGATTTGACACAAGGCTATAAACCAGCATTCCCTGGTTGCATTCACAGTAGATCCTAGATACCACTATCACACAGTTCATTCCTCCTACAAAAAAAGATCCCTACACAGATAGGAACCATTTGGTCATTTATGACAGGCTGGCCCTCAACACCTCACACACATAAATATACAAAATAAGATTTTCCAGAAGGAATAAAAAACCCCAAAAAACCTCTTCTTTGAAATATATTCACCTAAAATCCTAGTGTGTGTTATATACTAAAGAGGGATAATTTATCCACTCTAAAAATGCAGGGACAGTGTGCAGGGACATCCTCTTTCTAAGGAAGCTTTAGGAATCAGGAGGTTGGATGCCTAAAGGGAGGTTGGATGCCTAAATTTCAGTTTGACAAGGCTGATGTTTGCTTCCTTGAGTCACTGAAACATCTGTGTGTCAAATAGCCCAAGGACCCGTGGTCTTCTAGATCAAGCTGGAAATCAACATTTATTCCACTGAAATCTGTGATCTAATTTGATGCTGGAAAAGAATGATGGCCCATTTGTTTTCAGTGACTCCCTTTTTAACCTCTGTCAGTTTATTAGGGGAGGAAAAAAAATGAGTATTTAAAGAACTGTGGTTCAGCTGCAGAGACCTCAGTGCAGGTGTGAATTCTCCACCACCACACTGAACCTTCAAAGGGGAAATTGCCCTTCTCAGGCGATGCCCCTGGGCAGGCTGCAAGCCTCTGTGAATAACCAAGCCCCCAATCTCATCTGAAGGTTCATATCTTGCTTGATGAATTTCAAGACAGAGTAAATTTTGACAGTCCCGTGGTGAGAAACTGGAATTTGCACTGCAGAGCCTGGTGCAGGTGTGAAGGGTTCTCTCAGGCAGGTGGTGAGGTTGGCTCACAGGGCAGCAAGCACTTGTCCCAGGTGCTGTGAGCAGAAGTGGATTTTACAGTGACCTCCTAGGAACCTTAGCTGTCCTTAGGTTAGAGGATGTGAGTGTCATGGTCCCTAATGCCCAGAGTCCTAAGTTGCTCCCTTGGGGTCATGGAAACAATTTGATTTACAGAGTCCTTACAATTCTCTATTTTATTCTGTGGCAGAGAGACCTGTGTAAAAGCTGTGTTTAGAGTCTAATCATCTACTTCACTTGCTCAGGCTGAAGTCACTTTGCTGCAGAGTTGAAACTTTGGCAGCTATTGAAAGGACCCAACTGCTCCAGTGAGGATACTCCCCTGGGACCAGATTGTTCTGCATCTTGGAGATAAGGCAAAATAATCCCTGAAGATTGCTTTACACCTGCAGGTGCTGTGGATACACAGCTCAGCACAGCCTTGTTAAAGTCTAACATAAGAATGCAGAGGAGAGGGTGCCTATTTTCAGTGCCCACCAAGAAACACTGAGGACCTTCACAAATCTGGGAGCCAGGTTGCTTAGTTTTAAACACTGACAGCAGGAGGCTTTAAATTAATCATTTATCAGAGCACAAAGACAGACATTTCTCATAACTACCCTGAGGAGAGGTCCTCAAATAATGAGGAATTGCAGTACAAGGCCTCCTCCAAGGTACATGCATCTCCAAGTCCAGGCTCACACTAACACTCCAAACCTAAACACAACCTCTCTGAAGTTTTGAAATGAAGATGAGCTGTGTGCAGAGTCTGTGAAGGACTGGTTTAGTAACAGGGCAGTAAAAGGTTCTATCTTGTCTGTCAAATGCTCCAAGCAGGTCTTCAAGGTCTGCAGACACTGAGATCACATATCTGGAAATGATTGAGTTACTCGAGTAATTATTAAATTGGGTACCACTCCAATCTGTTCTGCTCTTTATTATATACAATGATTCACCATTTATAGGGCCATAAATTCATTTGAAAGAGGTGCAGCAATCCAAGCTGGGGACATATTGCAGAGGTTTGGAAATGAAGCTGAAGCTGTGAAGATGTCTCCTCTCCAAGGGACCTGCAGCCCTCTGTCCACTTACTGGCAGCCAGAGGTCTGTGAGTTGCAGAGCAGCCACCCCAGCAGGCACTCAACTCCTCTCCATCCACCCTGGGCTGCCAGACTGGGGCTGAAAGGGGCTGAAAGACACAGGTATTGGGAAATAAAGGTCTTACCCACAGGCCAGAAGTTTCCCTGTTCTTTTGAATGTTGCTCTTTCATCCACTCTCTCTACTCTACTCTACTCTACTCCACTCCACTCTACTCTACTCTACTCTACTCTACTCTACTCTACTCTACTCTACTCTATACTCATTGGGCCACCAAGCCAGCATTCCATCTNTGAGGCCTTGAGTGACCTGTACTAGTGGGAGGTGTCCCTGCCTATGGCAGGGGGTTGGAACTAGATGATCCTTGAGGTCCCTTCCAACCTTACCCTTCTATGATTCTATGATTCTATATATTTCTTTTCTTAAAATAGATTTTATTTTCTTACTGGATCATGTTATTCAAACAAATAATCTGAATTTGTGCCTCCCTTTCAAGGAAATAAAATTTCAAAGCTGTATTATTTGTAATGGGATTTCTTTATCAAGGATTTTTCTGATCTACTTGAAGATGTCCCTGCTTGCTGCAGCAGGGGTTGGACTACGTGGCCCTTAAAGGTCTCTTCCTATGATTCTGTGATTCTTTTGAATAGTAATTTGTTTTTTTGTTTTGGTTTTTTTTTTCCCCTTTCTGGGAAGTGGATAAGGGATTGGATGATTAAGGGAATGAAACCTCTCTCTTACAAGGAGAGCCTGAGAGAGCTGGGATGCTTTAGCTTGGAGAAGAGGACACTGAGAGGTGACCTCATCAATGTTTATAAATATGTAATGATGAGTGCCAGGAGGCTGGAGCCAGGCTCTGCTGGGTGATGCCCAATGACAGCACGAGGGGCAATGTGTGGAAGTTGAGGGATGGGAAGTTTCATGTAAACATGAGGAGGATTTTTTTCCCCTGTGAGTGTGACAGAACCCTGGAACAGTCTGCCCAGGGGACATGTGGAGTCTCCCTCTCTGAAGATATTCAAAACCCTCCTGGATACATTCCTGTGTGATTTGCTCTGGGTGATCCTGCTCTGGCAGAGAGGTTGGACTGGATGACCTTTTGAGGTCCCTTCCAGCTCCTGACACTCTATGATTCTATAGTTTAAATTGTCACATTTTGTCCACCTATTTCCCCTCTGCATACACACAGGCAAGAANTGATACTGTGATACTGTGATACTGTGAATACAGGATGTAGTTTGCAAACAACCCAGTTTATTTGGGGAGGGGAAGAGAAAAGAACAAAAAAATACAACAAGAAAGAATGCTTCACCACAAACATTTTGGTCATCCTTTTGTTTCCTTTTGCTCATGTTCCCTTGGCAGCTGGTAGAAGCAGATTTTATAAATTGCCATCCAACACTCAGAGGCACCAATGGGGTTTGTTAGACTCATGAGTTTCACTGGGCAGGCACTGTCCAGGGAAAACATCTTGCTGCTGTAGTTACTTTGAACTAAAATCTTTGCCTCCACAAATATCTGCCTTTGTTCTTATATGAGTCTAAATGAAAAGTTTTGGGTTTTGGTTTTTTTTTTCTTCTTTTGAGGCCTGGATTAGTTGGGCACCAGTCAGCCAGCAGCATGGATGTGAAGATCCATGGTAGCTGTTAAAGATGATGCATCTACTCAGCTGCTCAGTAAAACAATCTGTTAGTTTTTGTCCACCACTTGTTCTTCTTTCTGGATTTCATTTCTGCTACCTGCACAAAGTGTTCCCATTTTTTGAAGGTATCTGTCTGACAGAAGAAAAAAAAACAACAACCCACTATATTTTCTGTGCTGCTCTCCATCTCTCAGCAAGAAAGTAGGAGAAAAACTCACCCAAATCCCCTGAATTACTTTATCCTTCTAATTGCAAAGCTCTTTGTTTTTTCCATCTGTCAGTGACAAGGACTCAGTTTTGCAAAACTGTTGGGGGAAAGAAAAAAAAAACCCAGGAGAACTGGGAGGAGGTTTTGCCAATCCAAACGTGGAAAGTGTTAGTGAGTCTGCAAACTTGGATGGGATTCAGCTACATTTTGCATGGTGAACTTGAAAACCTCAGTTTGGCTGAGAAAATATGTTAGAAAGAAAAAAAGCAGATGCTGCTTTCCAGGTCTGTCATTCACTTTTAAAATGTATTGCTCAATAATCACCAAAACACAGCTTTCTCAGATGTTAAAACATCTGGGATTCGACATGCCTCTTAACCCAGACCCCTGAGGCTTCTGGGTGGATTCAAGGAGAAGCACAGAACAGGTAACTTGGCTGAGTTTAACCTCATTAGCTGAATGTCCTCTGTTTCACCAGCTTTAAGCTGAGGGATGGGACTGACAGCAAGCATCTCTTTGTGTGCACTGGGGAGGTTGATGTTTTGCAGGCACAGACCCTAGAACAGACTGGATATCCAAACAAACTGTGTCTGCATGCTTGCCTGTGGCAATGTACAGTTGTATGGGCAGCACAGGAGTTGCCGCTCGCCAGGGGTTGTCTGTACCAAACCCATCTGTGAGCCAAACAAAAGCTGCATATAAGTTTGACCCCCCAGGAGTGTGTGTTTTAGACACAGTTTGGTCTAACACTGGGGAAGGAGCTTTTAAAAAGCTCCAAGGTGCTGGACATCCACAGCAGAACTTTAGGGCCACTGCAGCAAACACCACCAGCAGGCAGGCTCTTCTCTCAGGCACCCACTGGCAGAACAAGAGGACACAGCCTCAAGCTGCAGCAGGACAGGTTCAGGCTGGATGTTAGGAAAAACTTCTTCACAGAAAGAGTGATTGGCATTGGAATGGGCTGCCAAGGGGGGTGGTGGAGTCACCATCCCTGATGGTGTTTAAAGGGAGACTGAATGAGTCAGTGCCATGGTTTAGTTATTTAGAAGATGCTAGGTGATAGGTTGGACTCGATGATCTCGAAGGTCTTTTCCAACCTGGTTAATTCTGTGACTCTGTGATTCTGTGATTCTGTGATTCTATGAATGCAGGAAGATCTTGGTCACTTCTTCCATCTCCTCCTCACCATCCATCTCAACATATTGCCAGCACGGCTGCAGCTCACTCAAAGGTAGGCAGGAATATTGTGCAAAAGAAGGATCAGGCTGTAAAAACAAGTAATTTGCTGGTCACTGATTGTGTGCTAATTAGTATCATTGTGTCCCTGCCTTAAGAAAAATGATCCACAGATGGCTACAGACTG
Organism: Ramphastos sulfuratus; assembly: GCA_013399055.1. Lineage (NCBI taxonomy): Eukaryota > Metazoa > Chordata > Aves > Piciformes > Ramphastidae > Ramphastos > Ramphastos sulfuratus. The sequence continues at coordinate 7,310 of WBNM01017193.1, read as the reverse complement.
AGGGAGAAAAAAAAAAGTAAGTAGTTTTTGTTCTAGCAATCCTGTTTGTTTCCTGCCACCACCCCTCCAGCTACCCTCTAATTGAACAAAGTGGACTTAATTTGAATTAAACTGTCAGAAGTCTTCCACTTAAATTGATTTATCAGCCTTCCTGGCTGAAATGGATTCATTTCTGCACAATATATATGAAGTGTGTGTTGATGGATTGCATTTCATGGAATGGAAACATTTTTTATGCATCTTCATTAGATTCAGCTCAGGTATGAAAAGGAAGGGAGGGGGAGCGAGGAGGAGGGAGGAGAGGGAGGAATAAGTGTGCAAGAGCACATAAGGGAGGAAGCACAAGAGAGAAGACTCCAGCTTGAGAGCAAAGAAATCACCTTTGGGTGTTCATAGCTGCCCAATATATTCACATGTTGCCCTATATATCCACAGGCATCCTTGGTGGGTGGGTGGATGGATGGATGGATGGATGGATGGGTGGGTGGATGGATGGATGGGTGGGTGGATGGATGGATGGACGGATGGATTTGCATCCAACTGGTGCAAATTCAAGGTCCCTTCATGTGACAGGCTTCCTCCTCCACACCCAACCATAGAATCATAGAATGGTAAGGTTGGAAGGGACCTCAAGGATCATCCACTTCCAACCCCCTGTCATAGGCAGGGACACCTCCCACTAGTACAGGTCACTCAAGGCCTTGTCCAACCTGGCCTTGAACACCTCCAGGGAGGAAGCAGCCACAACCTCCCTGGGCAACCTGTGCCAGTGTCTCACCAACCTCACTGCAAAGAACTTCTTCCTAACATCCAGTCTAAATCTCCCTTTTGCCAGTTTAAACCCACTGCCCCTTGTCCTGTCATTACAAGACAACCACCTCTCCTTCCCAACCTTTCTCTGCTTTCCCATGTAATCAAATTAGAAATCTCCCACCTTTGCAGCTCTGAACTGTGTGTGGTTCCTTCCAAGCACATGTCATGGCACGTTAAGGCTCTGGCTGTGCCATGAGAAGGATTATTGTCCCAGCTGTCTGCTACTGTCCACCCAACAGAGTAGATTCCCACCCAGTTACTTGGTGCTTGAGCTGACTTTAACTAAAGACTTAAAAAAAGAAAGATCCTTGCCAAACTGAAAAGAGACAGAGACACTCCCATGAAGAGCTGAGATATTTGGTCTGAAGGACCTCTCACAGGGTCCATCACCAGCAGCAGAGTGCTTTGGAAGAGAATTATCCTTTCCTTTGGCATGGCTCTGTTTGAAGAATATGTGCTGCCACTTTTAGATAGAGAACTCCACTTGACAGGCAAGGAAGGTGTTATGTTGGGCTGGCTAAAATGCAGAGGACCAGAAGACCACTGTGGCTGTATGTCTGAGTCCCTTCTGGGACAATCAAACCTTTCTCCAGTGAGATTCCTGTCAAAAGGAGGCTTATATGGAAGGGACAATAGAGGGAAAAATCAAAAGCTTCAGCCAACTCTACTAAAAGCCTTTTAATTACAAAAAAATTGTTATTGTCTTTATTACTGCTCTTTTCCTGACCTAGAGTGTGTTTAATGCAGTAGGAACCATTTGACAAACTCAATTAATTTCCACTTAGAATAAGGTATTTAATCTGAAAGGGTTTAGATGAACTAGGGCAGGTGCAGTTTGACTCTCTGATTGATTGAATTAAACTTCTATTCATTTCCAGCCATTCCTATCCATCCTTTTTCTTTTTTTTCTCCCAACAGGCTCCATCCTTTTTCTTTTTTTTCTCCCAACAGTTTCCATCTCCTTTCTGCCTGGCATGTTTTCTTCCCCTCCTTCTGGCCATGAAAATCATAAAATCATAAAGATTGGAAAAAACCTCTAAGATCATTAAGTCCAATCATCAACCTAACTTTACCATGACCTCTAAAGCATGTCCTGAAGTGGGTGAGATTGGATAGTAGATGAGATTCAAAAGGGGCAGCATCTTCTGAAAATGGACAAAATGTTTGTAGCAGACAGGGAATACCAGGGTAGAGAGAAGGCAAAGGAACTGCACTGCTCATGGACAAGGAGGGCAGAGACAGGGAGGCTCTTTCCTGAAAGCTGTCTGAACACACTTGATGGTCAGGGAAATGAGCCAACCAGCCAACTGAAGCTGGAAGGGATGGAGTTTTCTGGCTGATTTAGCACGTGGAGTGCTGAGCACCAAGTCCTGTTGTAGGTAATGAACCCTTTGAAAACAAGAGCTGAAGTTTCACTGAAAATCCTTCTCCATTGGCCTCATGCAAAGCTGATCAAAGTCATCAGGAATATTTCCCGTGGTTTCAGCAGGCTTCACAAAGGCCTTAAGACATTGCGTGCACAAAATTCTTGTTGTGAATCTTCCCTGCAGAAAATCAGAGAGCTCTGCCACTGATGATTGCTGCAGTAACATTTGGTCCTATATCTGAAACCTGCATCTTTTCTGATGAAGGTTGCCACAAGGAGATGCCAAAAGTCTGCTCCCCTTAAACCCCCTCCCTCCTGCTCCTTCACCAGCAGGAATATGAATCAAGCCCTGAAGAGAGCTGTCAGTGAAGGATGATTTTCCTGTGATTATTGCCTGGGTGAGAGATTATGCCTTGTTTTTTTGCAAACTGCCTTATTTGCAGAGCAGAACGCGTTGGGCTCATGTCCAATTGATACATTCCCCTTCAAACAGCAGATCCAACTACAGAGAGAGATGCAAATTTAATTATTCCACATGTAGGAAACAGAAACAGCATCTCATTGTTAAATTTGTTCTCCCACGTTAGAAAGGTAAAAAAAAAAAAAAAAAAAAAAAAAAAAAAAAAAAAAAAAAAAAAAAAAGGGGGAAAAAAAAAAAAAAAAAAAAAAAAAGCTGCTGAAGTGGCCTGTGTGAGCTGAATACATTTCACTCCCCAGAGCTGGAGAGAAATGAACTCTGTTCTTGCTACAGAAGCTGCACTGGGTAGAATTATTTTTCACTCTTTTTCTTTTCTGTGCTCAACAGTAGGATGAGCTGCTGAAACTTGGTCCTCATATTCATACATGCATTCAATATTCAATCCTAACCCTTTCCCAGGGAGTGTTTTGGGATTATTTTCCTTCCCTTTCAAAGTGATGTCTTGGGATAAGGACCAGGCTAGCTGGATATTAGATAGTGAATCACCTAGATCAGAGCTGAGACAAATGGTTTTGCTAAAGGGATTTGTTCATACTTAGCTCAATTAAACCTGCTTAGGGAACCACCCTGTAATCTGTGGAGTGGTTCCTGCTGTCCTTTACAGTGAGGTGGGAGATCTCTCTCATAATCCAACTTCTCCACTGGTGTCTCCAGTTTCTGAGAAGTAAAGGGGTCTTATCTGGAAGGTTTATGCCCTCTTTCTTTATATATTTCTCTCTGTCTCCTAATTGCTGCAGCTTGCTTCATGCCCAGCTCAGATAGTTCTGGTTGCAAAGGAGCACTGATGTCCTGTGGGCATTACAAATGGTTGCAAAGGAGCACCGATGTCCTGTGAGCATTACAAATGCATTACAAATGGTTGCAAAGGAGCAGTGATGTCCTGTGGGCATTACAAATGGTTGCAAAGGAGCAGTGATGTCCTGTGGGCACTACAAATGGTTGCAAAGGAGCACTGATGTCCTGTGGGCATTACAAATCCGAGGAGGTTTGTGGCAGGGAGCACCATCCTCTCTGGTACTGAGTTGTTGAATTCACAGGCTTGTGTAGAATTCACAGGCTTATTTGTGTAGAAGCAACTCCAAGGTCTACTTCAAGAACAAGGTGATCTCAATAACATCTGTTCCAAGAACTGACATTCCATAGACAGGAGAACCTAGAAGGTTTCCAGAGTCACTTGATAGAAGAATAGATGTGATTTAAGGGCAGTGTGAGCTCAGAGTTTGGTCTGCTTACAAGAAAGACAGTCTGGTTCAAGCCTGTGCTTCAGGTCTGTCCCCTTGAACTCGCAGCTCAGGGACCACAGGTTTTGCCTCAAGGACAATTTGCCTTATCTTCTTTGGAGAATAATGAAAATCTCATTCATAAGCCAAACATAACTGATGAGGTCTGTCCTAACAGGCAGTAACAAAGCCTGGAGCCACTCAACACACCAGCACTAGGCTGACTGTTGCCTCAGAGCCAATGCCACACTCTGTCCAGTGATGGATCAGCCATGCTAGACTCATTCATTACAGCTCATATCTTATGATAGCAGGAATAGATCCTGTGCACTCTCACTCAGAGGAAAACTCTGTCTTTTATCTCCCAGTGCACCCCTCGAAGCCATGAGCTATTGAGTAACATCAGCACTATATGGATGGGGGAAACATCCATGAAAGAAGCCATGTGCTATAGATCACCCCACAGAGAAAAGGCACTCCTGGGGCACTCACCTCCTGCTGTTCATTTGTGGATGCCTACAGGATCATCTTTTCCCACTAGCTGCCTGCAATTTACTTCTGGAGGCATGCTCCTCCTCAGCACACAAACATATCAAGAAGATCTGCCTTGCCTGAGCAAATTTCCCTACCAGGGGCAGAACAAGAGGAGAGCAGGACTCCAGACAAGTGCAGAGGGTGAGGATGTTTAAATGCAGACTGTGCCTTGACAATGTCATTTTTTAAAGGGTACCTCTCCTGGTATGATCAAGCAGGATATGAGTGGCAGGTGTTTGGTGGTTTTCAAATAGGGATGGTTTCTGTGATGTGGTTTGCAGTCTAACCCCCAGGTAAATGCACAGGTGAGGAGGTGAAGAGCTTCAACACAAGGGCAGCCAGAGGCAAGAATTTTTTAATTAGCTTTTACACTGCAAAAAAAAAAAAAGGTTTATGTGGCCACACTTGTAGCTCAGGGGAATCCTTAACCCAGGCTTGCATAGCCTGAGACTGCTTACAATAAAAAAACAGGAGTTAGTCAAACAGGGGAAATCAGCATTGGGTCACAGCTAAAAGAACATAATTTTCTACCAAACTCTCCTTATGTTTACCATATTAAGTGGTCAACACATTTGCACTGTATCAAACTGTGCAGATGCAGCATTAAAAGGTCAGCTGTTAACCTGCAGAAGCAAAGAGCTTCCACATCTCTCTCTTAAAGATGATACTCCATTCCAAATGGGTCCCCACAGTATCCTAGAATAACATTAGAGCTCAGAGTGGCCATGCAGCAGCTCATGTTTGCAGTGCATGGAACCTCTTCATTATAACTCAGATTCCCTGCTGTGAAGATGGGAGTTGGCTTGCTTAGGGCACTGGAACAACTGGGGGAAACTGAGACACAAGACTCAATTCTTTAAACAAACAAAAAAGTCAGTCTCAAGATCCTCATTCTCAGCCTCTCATTTCAGTGGCACAGTCACAGAATCACAGAATCATGGCATGATGGGGATTGGAAGTGACCTCTAAAGATTGCCTAGTCCTACCCCACTTCTGGAGCAGAATCACCCCAGTGTCATAATTAGTTTGCTCTCCAGCCCAAATAACACCATACAGAGGCAGTTCTGATGAACACACATATAAGTTGATACTCTGAAACCTCCAAATTCTCTTCTCTGTAGAGGTTTGTTTAATGTTAAGCTGAGACTGATTCCCAAAACCAGTCCTGTGCAGGCTGGAACAATAATTCCATCACTGCACAGTCCTGCATTGGAATCACAGGATCACAGAGTGGTATGGGTTGGAAGGGACCTCTGGAGATCATTGAGCTCAACTCTTCCTTCAAAGGAGGGTCACCTAGGGCAAGTCATATAGGAACATATCTTCGTGGCCCTCCACAAAGAGAGGGGGAGGAGAACCTCCTCAAGCCTCTTAATGATTGGCTCCTTCAAAGTTGCTTCATCTGCCTCTGATAACTCTCTTCCCTCCCTTGCTTTTTGTTCTTTAGCTATTGTAGCTAGAACAGTTGCAGGTTGTTCCACTCCCATCATTAAATGTGAGCTTTTGGTCACCCTTGAAGAAATCTTGGGCTTCATGCTTTTCCACACATCCCATAGCTCCCAGCTCTGTGAGAACCACCAATAAACACTGTTACTTCAGATACATTGGCACAAGCTTCAGGGCAGGTTTCCACATAGTAGAGTTTGTGGGATTGAATATTTTAAAAAGTCAAGGAATTGGGAGTCTCTAAAGATGATGGCTCTCTCATGGGATCACAGGATGAACCAGGCTGGAAAAGACCTCTGAGTTCATCCAGTCCAACCTATCACCTAACACCTAATTAACTAAACTATGGCACTAAGTACCTCATCCAGTCTCCTTTTAAACACCTCCAGGGATGGTGACTCCACCACCTCCCCTGGCAGCCCCTTCCAATGTCAATCTCTATTTTTGTGAAGAAATTCTTCCTAACATCCAGCTTAAACCTGTCCTGGCACAGGGTGAGACTGTGTCCTCTTGTTCTGTCCCTGGGTTGCCTGAGAGAAGAGACCAATTCCACCTGGCTACAACCTCCTGTGCTGGTTTGAGGCTAATTGGAATATTCTAATAAGAGAAATTAAATCATTGGTTGCAAAAAGAAAATAAAGTCTGTATCATTCATTGGTTTGCTAAAAGGACCTGCTGAAGGAATCCAGTTCCTGGGAGTTAGATGTCAGGATGGTTGTTGACACATTCCACAGGATGTGATAAACAAAGTCTCCACCATGGCAATTCCCATGAATAAAAAGTACTCTCTGTCTTTCTTGGGTGCAGTGGGATTTTGGAGACTACATATTCCTGGATTGTTTAACCTTTGCATGCTGTGACTCACAGGAGAAACAATTTTAAGCAGGGGCCTGAGCAAGAAGCAGCCTTTGACCAGATAAAGCAGGCAGCAGTCCATGCAGTGGGCTTGGGACCTGTGCAAGCTGGTCTGGACATTAACATTTTGTATATGGCTGCAAGTGAGAATGGTCCAACTTGGAGCCTATGGCAAAGAGCTCCAAATGAGACACGAGGTCATCTGCTTGGTTTCTGGTGTCCTGGATAGAGGCTCAGAGGGAAATTACACTCCAAGAAAGAAAGCAACATCAGCAGCCTACAAAGGAGTAAGAGCTGAAAGACCTCAAAATTCCTGTGTGTATATATATATTTATAATTTGCATTTGGTTTTCTTTTTCATTTTTATTTCTTAGTTTTCCCCTTTGTTAACCTCATTTTTTTCCTCTTAGACAGGTGTGACTTGCTCTTCTTCAGCCACACAGTGAGCCAGTCTGGTTACTACTCCAAGCAGAAACGACAAAGGTTTGGTCATGAAAAAACTGTTGCAAGGCAAACACTGCAGTCCAATTTTGTTGTTGGTGGTTTTTTTTTTTCTTTACTCCCTTCTCTCCAATCTCTCTTCTTTCCTCTCCATCTC
>WBNM01017191.1:0-50649 GCA_013399055.1 Ramphastos sulfuratus | reverse complement strand
CCAGAGCAGGGGCACCCAGGGCACAGCACACAGGAACACTTCCAGGGGGGTTTGGAAAGCCTCCAGAGGAAGGAGACTCCACAACTTCTCTGGGCAGCCTGCTCCAGGGCTCCAGCAGCCTCCTAGTGAAGAAGGTTGGGGGAGTGCTGAGAAGTGTTGAGGTAGTGCAGCAGAAGCTCCTCCAAACTCCCCTTAGCAGCCAATCACAGAATGGTAGGGGTTGGAAGGGACCTTGAAAGCTCATCCAGTCCAATCCCCTTGCCAGGGCAGGGGCAGCCAGAGTAGGGCACCCAGGAACACTTCCGAGGGGATTTGGAAAGTCTGCAGAGATGGAGGCTTCACAACCTCTCTGGGCAGCTTGCTCCAGGGCTCCAGCAGCCTCCTAGTGAAGAAGGTTGGGGGAGTGCTGAGAAGTGTTGAGGTAGTGCAGCAGAAGCTTCTCCAAACTCTCCTTAGCAGACAATCACAGAATGGTAGGGGTTGGAGGGGACCTTGAAAGCTCTCCAGTGCAGAGCAAAGGCATCCACAGGGAGCCCAGATCCCTCCTGGCACAGCCTGCTAAGCTGAAGCCCCAGCAAGAGTGTGTGTGGACCCAGCAAGTGGTCTGGCATTAGCTCTGGGACTTCCGAGGGATTTGCAAACCTGTGTGTGTGCCACTGCGAGGCATCAGCGTTGCCCACGTGTGGCTGGGCCAGGCAATAGCAGACAGATGAACCTTTGAGAAAGCTGCTGAGACACGTTGGCATTTCAGTCGTGCCCGGAGTGAGGCACAGCACCAGCACATCTACCCATGGAGACAGTGCCAGCACTCTGACTTCCTGTGCAGACGTGATGGGGAAACCAGGACCAGCTCCTAACACTGAGAGCCACAGAGAAACCTGCTTGGCCAGGGTCAAGGACCCAGGTGCAAGCAGAAAGTGCTGGTTGTTCCCCCACATTGTGCATTCCTCAGCTCAATATGTGTCTGTGGCTAATAAAAATGACTCAGAACAAAGTGAGCCATGTCTAATCTCTCCTGGGACTTTTTTTGGTGTGTGTATGTGAGAGAGCAAGTGACTCATAGCAGCTTCTCAGGACAGCAGAGTATGTCTGAAGCAGCAGACACCCATAGTGCACTCTCTCTTCCTAGCACACACATGGGCAGAGGGCACCCGGGTCACTGGCTGTGCCACATGGCACTGGCAGCCTGGCAGAAAGACCAGGCACAGCCCCTTTCACCAGCACTTCTGAGCTGGAGCATCTCCTGCTGCTGCCCATGTCACACCTGGACCCTGTCTCCCCTGGGTGGGACATGGTTTTGGTGCACAGCTGCTCTAGAAAGAGGCATGGCAGCCCAAGGGTTGGCAGGACATGTTCCAGGCATGCTCTGGGCAAGTCCCCACCATGTGGCCTTCCTACACTTCTTCCCTGTGCTGTGGGGTGCTGATCTCTGCCCAGCCCACTGGCTGTGACCACCTGGATGCATGTCACCCTGACTTATTTCACCAAACTCAGCAGGAAATCCTTGCACCCTTCCAGTGCCTCCCTACACAGCTGGACTGAAGGATGCTGTGGGGATCTCCAGCCTCCTCTCTGAAGCCAGCACTGGTGTTTAGTCACAGGGGATGTCTATCCCAAGTAACTAGCCCTGCTATGCCCTGCAAGGGCAGAGGTGTTTTAATGGAGCTGCTTTTTCCAGAACCCAAAGAGAGATATTAAAACAGAGCAGCCCAAACTAACCCACCAGCCAGAAAAGGCATTCCCAGTGCTTTTTCTTCCTCATCAAGGCTGCTGCAAAACCAGCTCAGATGGGGAGATAAACCCTGACCTTAGTGCAGACAAATCACAGCAGCGACAAAGCCCACACTTGCCCTTGGTGGGGGAAACCTCCCTTCTTTGGAACCAAAGCTCTGGGCTAGAGGAGAAATATCTGATGGACCTTGCTTAGCTGCCATGGCCTAGCAGTGATGGAGCAAAGAAGGGCTCACAGAATGGTTGACTTGCAGACAGCAGGACCGCAAGAGAGGAGCACCAACATCCCATAGCATCTGCCAAATCCAACCCTGAGGTTCCCTTGCCTTAGAGCAGAAATGTTGCTGTGGAGGAGTGTCGTGGGTTTAAAGAGCCGACAGAGTGAAGTTCCGCGCCCGGAGCCGCCTGCATTTCCAGCGCCTGCGGATCCGCACCAGGAGGGGAGAACACGCAGGGCTTCGCCAGCTCTGCTCTACCTCGCCCCTCCAGCTCCACCCGTGCGGCGCTGCTCGGCACCATGCTCTGGGTNTAGCAGAATTATGGGATGGAATAACAATCTTCTAGTCCCTAGAGGACTTTTTTAACCCTATAGTTCCCAATCTGAGACAAGGAGGTCCCAAAATAAGCCTGTGTCCTTCCCCTTGCTTTTAAGGGGATTTCATTTCTCCTTTCTCTCTCATTTCTCAGGCTGGAGATGACTCCTCATGATTCAGGCAGCATGAACACCACGGCTGCACTCCTGACAGGGCACCAGAGAGGCTGCACCTGCAGGAGATGGCGAGGACAAGTGTTCTGGGGGCTCACCCACCAGAGGCTGCGCACAATGTGACAGTAAATGTGCTGGGATGGTAAATGTGCCGGGACGGTAAATGTGCCACATTTACTGCTCAAAATTGGTGCTTTTTGGCAGGGAAGGTGGCTTGAGGGGTCCTGGGTGCTCAACCCTCAGCACAGCACTGTGTGTGGTGCTAGGCTGCTCAGCCTGCCCTCCTGTTCCCTAAACTCAGCTGGCAGAAATCCCAGCTGCTGGCAGGAGGGAGCAGAAAGCCCCTTCCTTTGTGATGTGGAAGTGGGGGAGGCTGGGGCAGAGCTGTCCTGCAATGACAAACCCCTACAGTATCTGATGGGACATGAGCTGTTGCCCCCACCCACAGACACAGAGTGGCATGAATGGCAAGAGCTTGAGTTTGCTTCATTTCCAGAAAAAGAGGAAAGAGAAAGAGAGATGGTGGCAGAGAGAGAAACCCCACTGAAAAACTCTGTGATCTTGCTTTGAAAAGGCTGAGCTGTGAATTTCCTTTCTGCAAGTTGCAGTGTGCCCCAGTCAGCTGTGGAGACGGGGCTGTCCCTGCTCGGCTGAGTGACATCAACACGAATGTCCCAGCCGGGGGAAGGGGAATTCAGACGTCGATTCTCGCCCTACTAAAAGCAGCAACGCGGTGGCAGCCTGGGCAGAGCACTGCGTGGCCAGGGCCATGAGGTTGCCAGCGTCAGGTCCACATCACACTGAGCCAGCAGAGTAGCAGCTTAGGAGCCCCAGGACAGAGCAGCCCTCAAGGTCCCCATGCATCAGCGACGCTTTTCCTGTCAACAGACTTTGGCATCTGGGGGAGATGTCCAGGTATGGTTCCTCACTGAGTTGCCCACAAGGGCATCGTGGGTCCATTTACAGGCATATTTTGCAAATATGGGGGGAGGTGGTTTACCAGGGGACATGGTTTTGCTGACTGGGTTATTGCCCAGCACTGCTCACCTTGTCCATGCATGGCTGCTGAAGTCCACGTGGGCTGGTGAGCTGTGGCTCAGCTTGGCTGTGCAGACTGAGAAGGGGTGGTGGTGGGATGGAGGGGAAGCCTTCCAGATGGAGAACAGCTTTTCGTGCATGTGTTTCCTGAGCTGAACAGAGCTGATTTCCAGGAAGGCACCTTACAGAGAGCCCCAGTGGCTGCAGGGTGCTGAGATGCTAGTGCTGGGCTCTGTTGCTTTGCCTGCTGGCCCCTGTGCCACCCTCCATTCCAAGCCAGGCTTGATCCCATTGCACAAGGGCCGCCAGCCCAGCAGCAATTCCAGCCCCCTATCAGCCCAGCTCCTTCCCTGCTGAAGCAGGAAGCTGAGTGTCTGCCCCAGGGCATGATGCACATGCACTGGGAAAGAGTGGACCATGCTACAGCTGCTCAGACCAGTGGGTGCCCCTGGGAGCACCAGGAGACCTCCCAGCTGGCACTGGGGAAGAGGCACAAGAGGAATGCTGCCTAGGTTAGAGCAAAGTAGCAGCCCTGTGCACAGGTCAGGGAGATAAAACCAGGGACACATGCTGCACAGAGATGGGAGCCCACCACAGAAGACTCCAGTGTCACACAACATCAGCATTCAGATGGGATTTCCAAGATCAAACACTGCTGCCAGGTGCCCACTTGCCTCCAGCCATTTCTTCCCACTGGCCATTCCCTTCCCAGCCACCATGTCTTCATTTCCCAGGGGAAGCTGCTCTGCTAACTGCCAACCCAGTCTAGAGCCAAGGTGGAGACCCTGGAGAGAAATGGTGCTCTTGGCTGCTCAGTAGTCAGTGTAGAATCTGTCTGACAGTCTCACTAACAGCTACATCTGATTACTGGGTCACCTAGGAGTGGCCACACTACATCTACAGGACCTGCCCTCTGATCTTCTGGGGATGGGACCACCGGGGAGCACTCTCTGGGCGTGTGGTGAAGGCAAAGAGAAGCCCTGATCCTGAGCAATGCCATGTGGGTTTAGCTGCCCGGAAGAGCAAACACCGGAGAGTAAATATACTCTGATAGAGTGCAGTCTCCTTTTCTGGGTTGTTACGAGTGTAAAAGCCCTTTGGAGCAGCCCTGGAGCTCAAGGGCTGGGCACTAGGCTGGACACCTGGCTTCTCTCCTGCATACCCGTGGCGCTCACGCCTCCAGCTGTGCCTTCGCCTGACCTTCAGCACCTCGGACTGTGGAGTCTCGGGTCCCAGACTTGCTGTGGGCAGCAGCCCCCAGCCGCCCCGGGATGACTGCGTGGAAGACACCACGTCTCGGTGCCGTCCCGCCGCCCGCGTCCGAGTGCGCTCCAGCCAGTTCCCCCTAATCAGGGCGGCACAGGAAACACGTGCGGCGCCGCTGTGGCTCCCGACACGTCCCCACTCGCCAGTGACGGGGAAGGAGGGACCAGGATGCTTGCTAGTGGGATGTCCCAGCCACCGCAGCTGAGTGACGCTGCTGGTTCCCAGAATCTTGTGTTCCCCGACCCGGCGCACGCCGCCTGCGCTCCTGCTCCCACTCATGCTCTGGTTTCCGCTAACCCCACAGGAGGGTCAAGCTTGCTCCTCCTTCACTTCCAATCTCTCCAGGAGTGTATTTATGTTTTCCTGTTGTGTCTCAGGTTTTCCACTTTTGTTTTCCACCATTTCCTAAGCAGTCGCTCCCCACGTGTGAGGTAGGTGGTTTTTGTTCTGCAAGAGTAACGACTCAGAAATCGGAGCGCTCGTTGTTAGAGGGGCACCGAAGTGTTCCTGCGCGCCTGGGCTGCCCAGACGGGCTGAGGAGCAGGCAGAAGCACATCAGGGCAGACCTGGGTGTGCTGCTCAACCCAGCTCCCCAGACCCTCGGTGCTGCTCCCAACACGCCCGAGCCTCCGGCTCCTCACACATCCGCCCCGTACCACAGTGCGGCCCGACACGAGCAGCTCAGGCGCTGAGGTGGTGGGTGCTGAGCTGCCCGGCAAGCCCAGCCTTTGCCACCGTTTCTGCAGGGTGACAGCCCGCGGCCGCGCAAGAGCCCCCGCGGCAGAGGGAGCAAAGCAGCGCAGGCTGCAGGGAGCGCTTAGGGCGGACCGGGAGCCCTCTCGTGTTGCGCCTACACCCTGCACCGGAGCTGCTGCTCCGCTCGGAACGGCCCCGGCAGAGCGGCGCAACGAGACTGCGGGCGATGCCGCCGCGGTGGCGCAGGGCACAACCCGCGCGCGCCCCCGTGCTGTGCGCTGCCTCCCCGCCGTGACACACCCGGGCCGGGGCCGGGGCCCGGGGCTGGGATTGGGGCCGGAGCCGGGGCCGCTGCGCCTCGGTGCATGCGCAGCGTCGTCACGTGCCCGCGGCGTCCCGGGGGCGGTGGCGAGCGGAGCCCAGCGGCACCATGGCGGTGCCGGGCGGAGGTGGGCAAGGCTGGGTTCGCACGGCACGGCGGTGGCGGGGTCCCGGGCTTGCCGAGCTTGGCGCCCCCAGCCGAGAGCGGGGTCCGTGCCCTACGCGGAGCCGTTTCCATTGGCAGCGCGTGGCGGCCGGTACCGGGCCTGGCACAGCCCGAGGGCCCGAACCGCCGCAGAGCGCTCCGGGGAGCAGCTCCGGGAGCAGAGCTCTTCAGCCCGCACCTCTTCCTCAGGGGCGTGACCTGCGGGAGCACAGAGGGGCATGAGGAGCCCTGGAGGCGGTGCCCGAGGGGCCCTGGGGAGGGGTCTGAGCCGCTCGCGGCAGAGCGTGGGGGCTGGGGGTTCCCAAACGCCCAGGGCAAGTGCCAGGCAGCCTGGGCTGCCTGACTGGGCGGGGGTCCCGTGTCGCTGGGGAGGTCCTGGGCCACTGTCAGGGGGGCTGCTGGGACAGCGGTCCTGGCACTGAGCCTCTCCAGCTGCCCGCAGGTGCGAAGGAGGACTCGTTCAACGTGCTGGACTTGGCGGAGTACACCAAGAACCGGCCCTGGTGGCGCAAGATCTTCGCCCCCAGCTCAGGGTCGAGCGCTGAGAAGTACAACGTGGCCACGCAGCTGGTGATCGGAGGGGTCACGGGATGGTAAGATGTGCCGGGCTCGCCCGTGGCGGGCAGGACGCCGGCGGGCACTAGCCAAGCTTTGGGGAACGTGCTAGCAGGTGCGGGGTGGTCATCTGGCAGTCTTGCAGGGAAGGCAGGTGTCCAGCTCGCCCAGCCCTCTGTGCCCTGGCATGCGCTGCTGAGCTCTGCGATGCCTTTAAAAACCGGCTCGAACGTGATGCTAAAGATCTGAGTCTGTCTCCTCGGGAAGACAGTGGCACCAGGCTGTAATTTTCAATCCGAGATAATTCTCTTTCACTTCTGGCCTAAAGTAATGGCATTGAATTTAAAGCAGGCAAATGCGAGGCTTTTGGAACCAGGATACATTCTTCCTTGGAGATGAGTGTGCTGCAGCGTCTGCACAAGAACATCCCGTGGAGGTGGCTTAGTGCACCTGTGGGCATGGTCCCTGGGGTTTCCTGTTGCTTGTGGCAAGTGCTACAAGCACTTGTGGCTCTGTTTGCAACTTCATTGCCACGGTAGCATTGTTTGAGTTGTAAACTTAGTACAAGCACACTGCTTCTTGCCATGCCTGTCGTCGTCACCAGGCACGGGGGTAACCATTTGCAATTGTATGACAGATTTAAGAGGGACAGGGATCTGCTGGGGAACGTCTGGTGGAGGGCTATGAGGGTGATGAGGGGATTGGAGCACTGCCTGATGAGGCTGAGGGACTTGGGGCTTTTTAGTCTGGAGAAGAGAAGGCTGAGAGTGGATTTAATAAATGTTTGTAAGTATCCGAGGGCTGGGGGTCAGGAGGAGGGGGACAGGCTCTGCTCACTTACTCCCTGTGATAGAACAAGCAAGAGCAATGCATGTAAGCTGCAGCACAGGAGGTTCCACCTCAACACAAGGTGGAACTTCTTGACTCTAAGGGTCACAGATCACTGGAACAGGCTCCTCAGAGAGGTTGTGGAGTCTTCTTCTCTGGAGCCTTTCAAGGCCTGTCTGGATGTGTTCCTGTGTGACCTGAGCTAGATTGTCTGGTCCTGCTCTGGCAGGGGGGTTGGACTGGATGACCTCTTTGGGTCCCTTCCAACTCCTGACATCCTGTGAGCCTGTGACAGATCCTCATTTTCTGATAAACACATGAGCTGCCTTATCTCTCTGTTGTGTCTTCACTGAGTGCATGCATTCAGCAACAGGCAAGAGCATGGTGCTGTGATGTTGTACAGTGTTGGTAAGGAAACTGTGGTCAAAGCAAAGTCTGAGCAGTGGTGTGGTGCTTGCTTCAGTTGGTGTGGCTGCAGTGATCTGTTCTATGTTGAGAGCATGTAAGCCAGTTTGGAGACCAGTAGAGCTTTAGATCACTGCTGTCTACTAGTTTCAGCATTCTTCTGAGAAATGAAAAGGGGAAAAAAGTAAGCAGTTGTTTGGCCTACAAAGATCTTGCCTCATAGTCTGCTTCCCAGGCTCTACCACTGAGCAGCAGCAGATGTGCTGCCTAATTTCCCTTCAGAGATGACGCCAAGTTAAAAAAAAGAAAAGAGGGGAAAAAAAAAAAAGCTAAAATCACTTGTTGATTTTTGTGAAATCACATGTTTCTGATTACTCTTTTGGGAGAAGGTTGCTGTTGAAGAGATAGGAATCAGAATCAAAACTGAAACAGATAGTGAGAAGTAAAAAAATTATGAAGCATCACTTCTGGCTGGGCACAAACCCTTTCTCACTGGTTGCATGGAGGTTTCTCCTGCCATTTTCAGGCTGTCTCTGAGTCTTGGGTAGTTACTGCCTAAGGTGTCCTTGTCTGTGGGAAGCGTTCTGAGGAGGGTGTGTTTGGTTTCTCACTCTCCTGACTGGATCCTGGTTGATTTGTAGGTGTACTGGGTTCATCTTCCAAAAAGTTGGAAAGCTGGCAGCAACAGCAGTTGGAGGTGGCTTTTTCCTACTTCAGGTATGTATGAACAGTGGTCAGGCTTTCCAAGAACTTCACTGGTGGGGACGAAGGGCTACCTAGTGGTTGTTGTGTTGAGATGTGGCATCAGTTTCCAACTCCGCCAGGAGCTCTGGCAGGCCATGGATGTCCCAGGGCTGTGTTCTCTAAGGCACATAGATGCAGCAGCAGGGTGGGTTCAGTGTGTGTAAACTGAAGGATTGCCAAGAGGTCCTACAGGTTTGGGGTCTGCAGGCAAAGGCCAGGCCAAAGGCCTGGGGGTACTGTTACTGCAGGGGCACCTGAGTGAAGCAAGAGGCAGCCTTCAGGTGTGGCAAACCATAGTGCTGCTGCAGGACCTCTGGACAGAACTGGCTACTGTCCTTAGTCCTTGGAGATGGTATCCCTGGAGGAATAACCCTGGATGTCAAGAGGGATTTGTCTAGGTCTATGATATGCTTCTTGTCAGCCTGGCTAGTTGAGGAGTCAGGCCAGCACAGAAGTATTGAGGAAGATGAGAGAAAGAGAGTTCTCTTTCTGTCATCAGCCATTTCTCCTGGTTTCCAAGAACTTTGGCACTGAGAGTTGCTGCTTGGATGTGGTCATTTAGCTCATATATCCTGCAGGAGGCAGAACAGCTCTCAGGTCACACTCAGCAATTATGTTTGCTTCTCAGGCACTGTCCCATGTGTGCCTTGTTCTCCCTGCTCTTCTGGCTCTGTGTGTTTTGCTAAAAGCCAAAAGCTTGCTCTGAGCAGAGAGAATTTCACTGCTGAATCATCCTGACCAGATAAAACATTTAGAGAGGAACAGGCTATTAATAGCTGTGTCCACTCACAGCAGCAGGAGAGCTGCAGAGTCCCACCAATGTACATGACAGTTGTGAGGGGAAGGCAGTGCCAGCTTTGCATTAGAGAATAGAGGCCAAAAGAGGCTAAGCTCCAGTGAGTGCCCTGCTGCCAAGGGATTACTGTGTGAGGCAGATGTTGCAGCAGAGTTAATACAGCTACGGGGGTGGTCCTTTATCTGGTTTCTGAGCCCACTGGACCAGTGTGTGGGAAGTGGCTGTGTTAAGGGAAGGTGGGTGGGCAAGGGTGTCTGTTTAGCCATGGTCTTGCAGGACTACAGGAATTTTCTTTCCACCCCTCCAAACTCTAGATTGCAAACCACACAGGGTACATCAAAGTGGACTGGAAACTCGTAGAGCGGGATGTCAACAAAGCCAAGCAGCAGCTGAAATTTCACAGCAGTGGTAACAAAGTGTCTCCAGAAGTGAAAAGCAGAGTGGATGAGGTGAGACAACTCTGCCAGGGCTTGTGCAGGTTTGACTCATGGCCACTTACAGATCTTCCACTGTACAAATACAAGGAGGAAATGCTTCTGTGACAGCAGAACTGGAGCAATGGCAAAGTCTGAGGATATTGCCTAGCTAGACTTTGGTAAAGCCTTTGACACTGTTTCTCACAGCATTCTGCAGAAGCTGGTTGCTCACAGCTTGCTTGGACAGGAATACTTTTTGCTAGGTGGAAAAACTGGTTGGATGGTCGGGTCCAAAATGTTGTGGTGAAGGGAGTTAAATCTGATTGGCGGCTGTGCATGTAGCAGGGAGACTAGTGAGAAGAAGACAGTAGGTAGGATGCTTTGCCAGACCTGAGCAGTGGCCTCTGCAAGCATCACTCACCTTGGAGAGCAGCCTGAGGGATGCCTTCATATAGGGAGAGTGGATGAGTGACCTGCTCCTGTTGAACACTGTTGGCTCTTCTCTCCCCTGTTTAGGTGATCATATTTCTGAAGAAGAATGTTATCCTGACTGGAGGATTTGCTGGAGGATTCATGCTTGGAATGGCATCCTAGAAAGTGCACTCAACTTTCATGCCCAGCCTCCCCTGCCCTCCTCCTCTACTGCTGTTCTGTCTCACTTAGAAGTAAAAGGGTGTCTCTGACAGGCTCAGTCCCTTCTGCTCACAGGTTCCAGCCCTTTTTTCTTTACAACGCTGCTTCTGATTTCCAATGTTTTCCTCTGTCTGAGCTGTTAGAGTGCTAGGATCCATCTGGAAGCTTATTACTCCCAGTGTATCATTGTGATTCTGTTCCCCACCCAATATGGGGAGTTGCAGCCTCATAAACACGTAGTGGCAGAGAAATCTCTTAAATGTGTTCTTTCCAGGTGCTCGAGGCTCTTACATGGACATTTGTCTGCCACCCTATGGTGTACAGCTGTCACCTGCTCACCACTGCTATTTAGCTTGCACTTTTTCTGCCCCCTCTCCACAGAGATGCTGTGTGCAATCCAAAAATGTGCTTGGCTGTCCTGGGGTGGATGCAGAAGTGTCAGGGGACAGCCTGAGTTGTGTCCAGAGCAGGTGGATAAAGAGCAAGTTCACGCTATATGTGGTGCTGGGGGTTCTCCTGCCCTTCCCCTGCCATTGAGCTGCACATAGATGGTTGTTTGGCTTCTCCTCTGCTGTTATTTATACTCCTTACTGGAACTGCAGCACTGCTGGTGGAAACTAAGCACCACAAGTGACACTTCAGGCCCTTTCCTCATCAGGTGTTCTGAAAGTCACCAAGCTTCTTGCACTGTAGAGCACCTTTCTTGCTTGCTAGCTGACTGCCCAGCCCTCCAAGGGTGCTGTGGTGCTCTTTTGGTGGGCAGCCTTCCAGCACGCTTGGCCTGTCTGTGCCAGGCTAGCTGGCACAAGCCGTGTCTGCTTCAGCTCTGCCACGTACTGTAAACCACCCTGGGCCTCAGACTGGTGTTTCTAGGTCTACTGTGACCTTCTCTGGCCAGTTTGGTGTTGGTGATGCTCTAGAGCTGTAACTATGTGGGACAGGGTTGTAATCAGGAAATGCATCCCTCTTTAGGGTACATTGTACTGGTCCAGAGTCTCCCTTGCCAGCTCTACTGGAGCAGCAGTAGGAGAGGACATGAAACCTGGAGTGCTGTCCTTTACCCTCCTGCAGGTGGTAAGGCAGCCCAGGTGGTTTTGGACAGTTCAGAACTCTAAACCCACCAGGGCAGATGACAAACAAGTCCCTTAGAGCTGTTTTGCACTGGCTGTGCTGTGCTGGCATTACAGCTTTCCAGAGCATGGGCACTTGCATGATGGCATGGGCATGTCCTCCAGCAGCTACATGCAGGAGCTTTACCAAGAACATTTGGGTTTTTTTATGTGAAAGCTCAATCCTTCAGTGGGAAACATGCTAGGGAGTGATGGTGCACATGGGTGAAGGGGATGCAGCACTGCCTCAGTGGCTGCACCCCATCTCCAGAGCTGTGTAATGCTTTCTGATCTGCTGCTGCTGCTGCTCCTCTCGGTATGGCTAGAGACAGGAAACTTCACCCAGGAGCTGCAGGAAGAGCTGGATCTGGAGGTTATTCCACCGGAGGTTGAGTTGTTATTTTGTTTCAGTTGTGTTGGTTGAAGTGTCAGTGTGGCAACACATCGACTTAGCTGAGGTTTTCTCACCTTCAGGATTTGAAAAGAGGCTGTAGTTAATCATGAAACAGAAGTTGGGTATCTTTGCTCCTGTCCTGCAGTACGTGGCCAAGGAGAACAAAGGAGCAGCTGAGCTCATGGCCCCTTTAACGATGATCTTCCTAAAAGCCACCCAGGACTGCAGGAGTGATGTGTTGCAGCAAATAGGTCTTAGGTAAATGAGTGTTTGGGAGTGGAGTGACAGGTGGTGGTAGTGGTTTTGTTGGGTTTTGGTTTGGAACCCTGCATGGCATGAATCGATGCATTTGTATTGCAGGGTATTTCATGTTCCTGTAGGAAAACAGCATTGCTGCCCCTCTGCCTGGTGTGCTGCCTAACACAACTTCTTCTGAGATGCACTAATCCCTACAAAGCCTTCTCCAACGCCAAAGCTCAAAGAAAGTCGTTAACAGACCCTAGGGATGTTTTTTCAGGCTCAAATAAATCACTTTTTCTGCCCAGCCCCAGGGAAATGTGTACTGGGTTCTGCTCCTCGGGGTCCCCGACTTGCTGCTATGGAGAGGAATGGCCCAGAGAGGGAGCTAAGACACCTTAAATTGCTGCTGGAAAGGGAAAGAAATGACAAATTCATGTTGAGTTTGATGGGACTGCAGGCAGGAAATGGACATCAGGATCTGGCAGATCTTTCTGCTCTCCAGGTGTCAGGCTCGTGGCTGGCACCACTTGATGCTGTGGGCCTACAATGGAAGCTTGGATGCTGAATCCACCTCTGTGGGAGACACATTTTCTGTTGCAGGTGCCAAGATGAGATCCTCCCCCCACCTCTCCCCACCCCTGCTCTCTTTGGTCTTGTTTCAACAACTTTTGGCATCTGTTGTAGTCTGAAGAGGTGTAAAACACACGAGGCTTTTCAAGTTTTTATATATTGTGTGTAAATGCTTGTTGAAGTGGTATTTTATTAAACAAATTTGCTCTAATAGCTTCTGTGTGAAGTCTGATCTTGGGAATCAGCCTGCTTTTGTGCTTGACCCGCAGGAGCCACCAGCCTTCCCTCCTCTCTGCAGGTAACCATGGGCTGCCTTAGTAAATCCCCTCTCCCTGATGATCCTGCTGCCAATCACCCACATTCCAAATAGCTGGGATGTTTCTGGGGCAGGAGATTCTGCTGCCAGCCTGGCTTGAGTCTCCCTTCTGAGCCAATTTGCTCCACCCAAGTAGAAATGGGCATGGAGTCAAGGCTTTTCTCTTTAGTGGATGAAAGAGAAACTTTTTTTTATCATCTCTTAGAGACTTTCCACTGCTTCTGCTCAGGGCAAAAGAGAAAGATGAGCTGCTTCACAACGTCGGCCATTTTCCCCTCTTTTTCATGAGTATTTTGTCTCCAGGGTTTTTTCTGGGGTGAGGGGAGGGCAAAGTTAGTCCTGAATTATTCTGGTCTTGACCCCTGGTTAAAAAAAAACTCAAGCAGCTTCTATTTAAAGCTGGTATCAGATGTGGCTCTGGACTGTGACTAGCAGCCAAGCTGCCTGCCTTGCAGCTACGCTGGATTCTAAATAAACAACCCAAGCCAGCCTGCAGTTTGTTCCAGTCATTTATTTTCTATCATGGCATTTCAGAGCAATGAATACAGAGGCTTTGCTCTTCTAGGTTTGAATATGCTCAGCTATTGTACCTAGACTACAGTGGTGTGTATTTCATAAGTAGGTTGTACTTCATCACAGCACAGAAGTCCTTTACGGCTAGATCTAACACCAGAGTTAGGGGCCTCGTGGGTTCAAAGTCCGGTAGTTTGGTGCCTAGGTCCTGGCGTGGACTTGGCACCCACTGAGGTGCCTGGACTCCTGCTACAGGGGACAGAGAGACTTAGGCAGCTCTAAAGGGTGATGCAGGAACCTGTCTACCAAGCTCTTCATACAGGTCACTGGAAATTCTGCTGCACAGGTGAAATCTTCTGGAAAGCCATCTCTCCCTGGGGTCCAGACACAGATGGGTTGTGAGTGAGTCTGTGTGTTGAAAGCAAGTGTCTACAACTGCTTGTTCTGTAAGCAGCACCTAAATCAGTTCTTGGATCTAGCCCAGGGCTTTTTTTTTTGTTGTTGTTGTTGTTGTTGACAGGCCTCTGGGTTCCAGTGGGGTTGAACCACACTGAGTTTGTAATATATTGCTTAGAGGTGTTCAATTCTACACAACTTTATAAATTTTCTATCAACAGTCAAATCTTTCAAATGAATATTGCTTTTTAAAAAAAAAATCCCTATTCCTGTAGCAATCCCTGAAATGTTGTTTCTGTTAACATCTGTGTCATGCAAAAATAGCAGCGTGTAGGCCATTCAAAAGCCAAAAGCCTGTCCAGTGGGAAAGTGAGGCACTTAGGCAAAGTGACCTGCAGTCACTCATGATCTATGCAAGACCTAGGAACAATCGCTAGACCTGGATTCCCATTCTTGAGCTTGAGCCACTGGACAGGCAAATGGCTGGGCCTACTGCATGATGGCAGCAATACTTTTGCTATGTCAAGATGGGTTTCATGGGTCATGCTTAAACTCACTCACTCTTCTGAGCTCACTTCCTGTACCCTTTCACTCCAGAAACCAAAGTAACTTGGTTCCAGTTCTCTGTTTTGAGAGCAAGGATGGATTAGAGTAAGGTAAGCATTCTAAAAACATCAAGTTGACTTTTCACAGACACAGGTGCAACGCAAAGACAATGTAGATGATGTTTTGGTACAGAAAGTCAAGTCTGTTAACCAGGGCATCTGTTGGTACTGCGTTAACACTTTTTGGTGTGCCAGATGGTGTGTTCTAGGAGCAATCTGGCTCTCCTGGAAGTCTAAAGAAGGCTTAACGAAACACACACGAGCCGTGCAGGTGAGTCCGTGCTCCGGCACGTGCTGGAGCTGCATTGTGTTACTGAGGTGGTGCAGGAATTCCTTCTGAAGTCACCTTAGACTTTTCTCTCTCCCTTTCTTCTTTCTCAAACCCTGAACAACAGATGGATCTGCCCTTGGGGTACCGGGCGCAGCACTTCCGCATCTCCTGAAGCACAGCTTCACACTTGTACTCCATGTAGTTGTTCGCTGGAAAACAAGAAGGGGAAACTGAGTCTGCAGAGAGGAACAGGACACATCTAGCCTAGCTGGGCAGGGTGTTCCTCTGCAAAGCAAAAACTGCTTACAAGCATTCCATCCCCTTCTCTGCTCTACACTGTTTTCTCTGTAGTTTCAGCTATCTAAAGCCACGCAAAGGCAGACTTGCTGTTGTGGATGGGAGCGTCTTCAGTCCCTCAGTTTTGTAGCTAGGACAACTCACTACAGTAAGAATGAGGTTTCCCTTGTTGCTGCCCTTCAGTCCTTACTTTCTTTAGCTTGTGTGTTTTTAAGCTGGCTCTTGTCATCCATGGTCTTAAACCCAGCTGCCGTGTCACTGTAAGGTTACAGCTGAGTGTAAAGCTAAGAGCATACAAAGAGGATTTGGGGTAAACAGGGACGTGCAGACCCCTTCAGCACTGTCGTCTGCAAAAGGAAGGGGTGAGAAGCAGGACTGCAAACCTTCTACCAGCAGCCTGTTGTGGCCAGGCTGTAGCTTTGCAGCATAACTGAAGCAGGCAGCACTTGGCCAGACACCTGCAGCTGAATCCAGCTGCAGAGAGCCAGTGACAGCACTACTGTCCACACAAAGGTCCCAGCTCTAGCTCAGGAGGTCCCTTAGCCACACAACTGATACCTGACCTCCTTGTACTTTTCTTCCCAAGCTCTTCCTTTTGGACCTTGCCAGAGCTGACTAAACGAGCTCCTAGTCTAATCTGAGATGGCCAAACACGGTTACACCCTGCTCTCTACCTTCTCCAGCTTGCCTTTGTCTCAGGCTTGCAGCTTCCTCTTCACCAGCAGGTACAGGCACTGCAGGACACAGCTGATTTCACCAGCATCCTTTCTTGCCCTATTACTTTACTGGGCAGCACACCACTGTCAGCTGAGGGGGTAAAGCCCACAGTGCTTTGCAGGGCTGGCCAACAGGCTCAGAGGGAAGCCCTGTGGGTACATAAGCAGACTGAGTCTGTGGCTTGAATGACTAACCACCTGCCTGCCTGCACAGAAGAGCAGGGCATGCAGAGCTACCTGCTCTGCCCTGGGTGAATCCCTACACAGCTCACCACACTCCCTACACTCACCTCCACCACCACCCCCCAACCCTGCACTGATTTGAAAGGACTGATTTGAAACAAACACAGCCAGCACTGGAGAGCCCAGGAAGCAGCAGTGAATGCCTTCCAGTTAAGCAGCAAGCCAGCTCACTCTGATTGCTGGGCTATAAATTCCCTCCCTGGGCTGGTGAGTTTCCTGTTACACAAGCACAGAGATCACCCCTGAGAAACAGGCTGTGGTGATGTCACTGCTGTATGCAAGCTGGCAGCCTAGAAGGCACGGCAGGCCCCTGGACAGGAAACTGCATCTCTCCGTGCCATAAGCTAGTACTGCTGAGTGCTCCAGGGCTCTCCTAACTGCTCCTCTGCCGGTGCAGGTTGGTTTCTAAACCCACACCTAGGCACAGGCACACTCTGCTATCTGCCAGGGAAGCATTCCTGAAAAGCACAAGAGTTGGTTAGACAAGGGATGGCAAAACAGAGAGATTCACAGTGGGTTTCAGTCTCACAGAGGAAGATCTTTTGGAACAACAACCCACTCCAAGAACAGCCTTTGCAAAGCCAGCAACTCCCAAAAGTCCTGCTTCCACCCTCTACTTTCTGCCCTGTGCACACCTCTACCACATCCATCCTTACATGGAAAAGCCTTTGCTTTGCAGCTCTGCAGCTCAGACAGCTCCACAGCACTCCAAAATGCCAGGCAGAGAAGTGGTGGGCAGTGGAGTGTGCATGCAGCAGAGTCAAAGAGCTTCTTTGCTAGCACTTAAGCACCCAGACCAAATCTGTGCACAAACCTCCACAGGTGAAATACCTGGGATGACATCCATGAATAGCATAAAAAGAGCACAGTCACAGATGAAAACAAAAGAGGGGGAACATGAGCTTTTTAAGTGCAGACAAATGTTGGAGTAGAGAGGATTGTTTGAGCTCTTTGTGCTGAACACAGCTTCCAAAAAAACAACACTGGGAAAGACAGACATCTACCAATAACTGACTGCCACTTTTCCCTACTTTTCCCCAGATCTTTTCATCACTCCTATGCTCCTCCTCAGCCACTGGGGTTGTTGTGTTACCTGCACAGACTGCAATCCCTGCTTGTTGCAGCCTGCAAAGCCATCCCTCTACCTCCCCAGCAGGAACCCCTCCTCCCTCCCTGCTGTATTGTAGCTAACCTGCTTATAGTCTGCAAATAAATAAAGGCAGGAATGAGCTGCTGCAGAACTGGCCTGGCTGCTATTAGGCTCCTGCCTTGCTAGGCCTGGGCTAATACCATGATTTATTCTCCCATGAAGCTCAAAGCATGCTGGCTAAGGACTCTACCAGGTGAGTTAGGAAGAGCTCTTTCCCACATGGCTGAGCTGCCTTGACACACAGGAATGGTTTCTCTTATTCACTCCACAAGACAAAGCCTTTTCCAGGAAGCAACCAATATTTTTGTCTTTTTAAATATTGTCCTCTGCAAGTAAGAAGCTTGCTCTCCTCAGCTCAGGCTTCCAAAACACATAATCACATCATCTCCCTTGCTCCTACAAATATCTAGCTAAGCTAATACAAAACAGCTGACAGAGGTCTCCAGAGGGAGGTCACCTCACACCCTGAGGCCAGATCCCATATACCTAACCCACTCCTGACAGACACCTGTCTGCCCTGCTCTTTAAATACCCCTGGAGATAGAAGCTCTGCATATTTTTCATACAACCCACCCACTCCCTCCCTCCTCTCTGTAAGGGAGCTGATTATAATGTCTAACCCTGCCTGTCTGAAGCTGAGTCTGAAGACTGCAAATGGAATCTCACCACCAGCACGGAGAACGCCACAACACCTCTGTTTCAAGCACTCTGTTTTGTGCTAAGGGTGTCTTGTTAGTCAAGCACAGAGGAATTTTATCAGACATTATCATTCTGCTTGCTTTGCAAGCAGGTAATGCTAAGGTGCTTGCTTTCTTCCTTCTCCAGGTGAAAAGAGAAAAGAGTTAAGTGAAAAGAATTAACTTCCACCAAAAAGCAAGACACCGAAAAGACAAAATGACACTTGATACCTTGCAAGCATTTCTGTATTTCACAGGCTTGTTTCTGGCAAGGATCCTTCTGGGGCATGTTCAGAGAACTAAAATGATAGGAAAATGTTACTGTAGGGAGAATGTAGTTTTCAGAGGATGGGGTGGGGCAAAAACATTATCTTAAATCTTTAAAGACCTCCCAATTTTCCCCGTCAAGGGCAGTTCAGAAAAACATCTGTTTCTGCTTACAGGTGCCTGCCAACATAGAATCATAGAATGGTAAGGTTGGAAGGAGACCTCAAGGATCATCTAGTTCCAACCCTCTGCCATAGGCAGGGACACCTCCCACTAGAATTCTCTGTGTCTGGATAAAGGGTGATAAAGTGGACAATGAATACAGGAAATTTTATGTAGCTAGGCTTGAAGGCCTTTTTTCTTTGGTCAAAATGTTTTCTTTTTCACTTGGATGCAGAAAGATCCCAGCAATTATTCAAAGTAATATGGCTAAGTTTTAGCAATTCTGTGCTTGTAGACCTCATATTAAAACATTCATAGATTCACAGAACAGCAGTATTTGTGTAAAAGCCCTGAGAGCTCTACACAACCAAGGATTTGGTGGCAATCACATAACTGCAGCTGGAGGAGGCATTTGAAAAACACCTCAACAAGACAACTGAGTTGTGTTTGTTCCACAAAGACAAGGAGGGCTTTTTCCCTTGGTTCCAGGAGAAACTCTCTTGGAAATCTCCTCCCTCAAAAATATCTAGACTGGATGGCAGCTCCATCTTGTTCCAATCCCTAGAAATCAGGCTTTCAGACACTTGGTTTGACTTTCTGCCACTGAGACACCTGTAACACCTGACACCTTCCATGAGAGACCAAAAGAGGAGGAAAAGCTGGTGGTGCTCGTAGTTGGATGGGAGACCTCTGCAGGAAAGCACCACGGCTACCCAAAGCGGTGGTGGGACTTCAGCTTGCTCTGAGACACAGCTCCCACCTCAGCCCAGAGCTAGGGAGGGGCTGCCTTTCACACTTCTCATCATTCACCAGCCCACAGCACTTGTCAGTATCCCTAGGGCACTATTTCTGGCATCCTGGCCAAACTCCACTTGGGGCAGTTACATTCTGCCTACCTAGAACTCCCTCCGATATTTCCCTTGGACAGAACACTCCTCTTCACTGCCTGTCCTAAACTCTTGTGTGATGTTGCTGTGTGTTGCTTAACTGCTTCCACCCCAGAGGTGGCTGCATTTCAGTGGAGAGAGAATTGCACAAAACATACAACGACATCTTCCTAGAGCCACTGCTCCTGAAAGACAAAAATTCAGATTAAAGAGTGACTGGGAACAAAGAGAGCACAGAACAAAGCAGGGGTAATGTCTGCACATACCAGATTAATCACCAGGCACAAGTTTAAGCAGCAGTTCTTCAACACCACCAAGCTGTAAGCAACAAGGAAAAGTTCAATACGTCTACAGTAACCGTGGCTGAGCTAATTGGACTTCAACAATTATAACAGTCCTTTGGCGTCCCTCAGGGATCTCAAACGACTTCACAAATAGGCATGACTATGGTCTATTGTCGCCACCATCCTTACCATGAGATGGTGCTCTATCTCCCAAACGCGAGAGTTACTATCCCTGTACTGCTCACCCTGGGACAGCTGCCACATATGAGGCAGCCGGGATGGGGGGAGCTGGCTGGGTCGCAGCGCCTCACCCAGGGGAACCTGAACTCTTTGGATCCGAGCCCTCAGCATACCTTCCTCCTGGGGGGGAAAGTAACAAAGAGAGCAGGCAGTTACTGGCAATGCAGTAGAGGCACCTGCAACAGCAAAGCTACAACCATCGGGAAGCTCGAAGGACACTTGCCTCTTCCGCAGCCACAAGCCACGTTTTGCGGCGCTCATCACAGTAAACACCCACACGTCGCACCCACAGCCGCACGGGAGGAGTGCCAGCGTGCCCTCCTTCTGCCATTCCCTCAGGCACTTCCGGATGCTCCCGTTAGGTGGATGGCATCAGCCCTCGGGATACACACACGGTCTCTTTTGCCCGGAATACATTCACGGAGGAAGCTCTCAGACCTGAAAGGCACCGCTGGGTGACGTCTGACTTACTGCGCGAAATGCTAAGTGCTGGCAGGTCCCTAAAGGCCAGCTCGGGGAGCTAAGTGAAAGGGAGGTTCGTGACAGGTTGCACGCTTGGACACAGGTGCTGTAAGGTGTTTGTAAGGCATTCTTGGGTAAAAGGTGCTATTGGTACAAAGTTAAACCCTGTGACTATTGGCTTTGCTTATTTCACTAACAGTCCTAGTAACAGTCTTTGTGCAAAATAGGGAGGGGGACAAAAATGAGAAGACAACAGTGGTTTACACAGGAGCTCTGTGGCTAGTGATGGTCTAAATCCCAAAGAGCAAAACTTGTGGTAAGAGGTGAAATGAGCTCAACAAGGAGGAGGATCAGTCTGGAGACAAAGCATGAAACTCCATCTGTAGGACTCTCCTATTTGGAACTTGCAGAGCTGTCATTGTGAAGGGTCCTTGGTCTCATCTCTCAAGAGGGTGGCAGCATTGTCCATTCATGTACCAGCTTCTGGTGAGCAGCTCTTGTGACCTTGCGTAGTTCAGCTTTGAGATGCTTACAGAGAGCCACTGATACCAGCAGGGACAAAGGAATTTGGGGCATTGAGGTGGTTCTTCCTACTGGAATTTTTGTTCACCAGCAAGTTTATCCTGTGTACCAGGTTAGATCAGGCTGAGTCATTAGCAAATGAAAGTCAGAGGAAATTATTTTTCTCTTTGAACCCTAGAAGAGGTAATCAAAATGGTACAGACAGTCTTCATTCTTTATCTAGGTTTAAAATAGAACAGAATTAAGCTGTAAGACATGTAACATCCTCCTGCCTTGAAGCAGATGCAATATTCCTATCCCAGTGAAACACAGTGGTCTTCTGAAAACTTGGAAAGGTGTAAGGTATATTTCAGGTGGGAACAAGAAAATCTGGGTACAAAATGAAGTAGGGAGAGTCAGACAGAGAACAAATTTGATATACATTGGGGTAATTGGGGTACATATGTAACAGGAAATACACTCCCATGTCATCTCGGTGCTTCTCTACCTTTTTGAATCAAAGGCCCACGCAGCCTCTTGGAAAACAAAACACCAACCACAGATTAGCCTGAACAGCACTGTCACAGTATGTCAATTTCTGGCAAAGACAACTTTGAATGTTTTGTTGGTTTTTTTTAACTCCCATTCTGTTTGTTTCCTTGCTCAATGTGTGGGAACGTGTGCACTACAAAAAGCACCACTGCTCTGGAGACCACTCTGTGATGCGGCACAGCCGCTCCAAGCAATGCCCCAGCAGCTGGATCACCAGCATTTAGAGGAATGTGACAGCAGACTGACAAGCCTCACAAGGCCTTCAACAATAAGCCATGAGGGTTTAAAAAGGCACATTTATGCAAGTTCATTTCATTCTGCTTTACCCTAAGTCACTTCACAAATTTAAGCCCACGTGTAGAAATGCCTCTGCCCAACAGTGAAATGCAGCAATCACCACTGCTCCTGTTCAGTCAGCTGAATGTAATCACCCAGGTAGGAATTTGGCCAGGATACTCTCCTACTCTGCAGGTCCATCACGACCACAATTGCTCAGAAACTTGCTTTTATTCCATCCAAAGCTGAAATCTCTTTAGGTCATCATCCCCAGAACAAGGAGACTCAAGACTGACTTTAGCACTGAAAAACTCACTCGGTAAGTGAACGCTACTTCCTACAGCAAGCAAACTCTCCTGGAAGGTCTCCTATCCAAATACTAACCTGGTCCAGTCTGGCTGAACTACAGGTAGGATGACTACAGCACGTGTATGTTTGTCTTTATTGCACATGAACACGGTGGCAATGACAGCTACAGCACTGAGAGAACAAGGTCCCATGCAGAGGACACTGTGCAGAATGGCAGCAGTTAACAGGCTTTTCACCCTTTGCCCTAGCAACCTGTTCCAAACTCCTCCAAACTTCATAGTTCTGAAGTTCAACAGCTGCCAAAGTTCAAAGGCCTAGCCTGGCTTCCCTTTTCACCAGTCTCTAAGACTGCTATGAACGTGCCCCACTAGTGCCACAAATAAAGTCTTGAGGTCAGGCAAAAACCTTCAGTTGTGTCTGAAGTAAGACAGGTGTGTCTTTAGTAGTCAAACATAAGGAAGAGACAGAAGGTTTGAAAAGCATGTGCTTAGACATTTGCACCTGAAGCTTTAAGAAGAAAATAAAACATATACAGTTGCCCTTTTCACAGATTTTATCAGAAAGCTTAAAAAAAAAAAAAGCCTGAAGGAAGATGTGGGTGCAAGGAGAAGTAAGCTTACTTCTACTTAAAACAAGTTATAAAACCTGTTTCTGATACTGCTTGCTTCATAATCTGGTAGATAAACTACATCTAACCAAAAGCCAGTCAGCTGAAATCTGCAGGATTGCAGTGTCATCTTTTGACACAGAATTTAATGTGCCCATTAAGATAATTGCAGAAGTTGAGCTATTTAAGGTATTGATTTGGAGAGATTTAAAGCCCAGTCCCCACAGGCAGGAACTAGACTTGCAAGTCCATCTCAGGCCTTAGAAGTTTAATGCTGTACTGGGACCTGGGTGGATTTCTGAGCCATACAAGATATGAATAGATGTGAAAATGGCCAGAAGGAGGAGTGCAGCTTGTGATAGAGACAATTTATTTGCTTTTAAATTGGGTACATTAAATTATTTTACAAAAACAGCCAAAGAAACTGCTCCTGCTTGGACCATCCCTAGAGCCCAGAGCTCCGCGTTCCGAACTAACTCCACCCTCTATTACCTCCTACTGAGTCAGATTGTTAGAAGAGTTTATCTGCCTTTGAGGAGCCAAGGGAAAAAAGCAGTGCTGCAACTCAGTGAATTCGGCACGGGGTTGTGCTAACGCTGCTACTCAGCTGCTGGACCAAAGCTGCCAGTTTGGCTTTCTGGTGGAGATTAGGGAGCTGCCTGCACACCTCTGTGCACGCAGCCCTCAGGAGCTAAAGGGTGCTGAGCTATTCTGAAAACTCCTGCCTGCATCTTGCAACAAGTCAGGGATCAGATGAGCTGTCTGCTGACATAAGAGTATGTTGACTCACTCTAAAGCTTCTTCTTGGGGGTTTGTATTCTACTCTGCCTGGAGCACTCGACCCCAGCGAGCACCTCTCCGTGACTCCGCTCTCCACTCTGCCCGACCTACTGAAGGGTAGCAGATGCTCACCGACCAGCCGGG
Source organism: Ramphastos sulfuratus (assembly GCA_013399055.1). Taxonomy (NCBI): domain Eukaryota; kingdom Metazoa; phylum Chordata; class Aves; order Piciformes; family Ramphastidae; genus Ramphastos; species Ramphastos sulfuratus. The sequence goes on along the minus strand of WBNM01017191.1, from coordinate 27,380 downwards.
GTTGTCCAGCAGTTTGGGGAGAGAAGGTCTAGCTTTGGTAGGATCTAAAGAAACAGAAAGACAAAAAGAGATGGACAGAGTGCGGGAGGAACCCCGAATAAGCAAAGGGAGGACGAGAAATGGGTTGTGGGAGTCGGGCCTCGTGAACGGCCGGCCGAGAATCGGGTGTGGGGGCCGGGGCGGACAAGGAAGGCAGGGAGAGCAGGTCTGGGAGGGGATGTGCGACCAGTGCAGACGGCGGGCCGAGGGTAGTGGGGAGAAGGCGGGAAGGGCCGGAGAGGCCCGGCCGCCGCGGCGAGAAGAGTGCGCAGCACGTCTCCATAGCAACTACCTCCCACCCGGGCCGGGCCTGCGGGGTTCGGCGGACGGCCCTCGGCGTGAGACGGCACCAGGAGGAGCGGGAGACGCCAAGCGCGGCCCCTCGGGCCGCCCACCCGCGACCTACCTGCAGCCACGCGCCAGGTGACAGCCAACACCGTGTGCACCGAGCAAAGCCTTCCCCCGCCCTCCCCTCTGACCCCGCACCGCAGGCCCCAGCGGCCGGTGCGCAGCGGAGCCCCGCCCCGAGCCGGGTCGAGGCGGGCCGCCCCGCCCCGCCCCGTTCCTCTCCACTCCGCCGCCCGCCCCGTCCTGCCCCGCCCCGCCGCGGGCAACGGCTGCAGCGCGGAACCCCGGACCCGCCGTTCGAGTGGGGGACACGGCGCTTCCGCCGAGCCGCACCGCCCGCCTCTCCGGAAGCCAGGCTGTACCTCCGCTGCGCCGATTGGCTGGAAGAACCAGCGAGCCTCGCTGGGATTGGCCCCGCTGCCGAGAGCGGGTGGGGGAGGTGGAGCTTCTGGGAGAGGTGGGGCAAGACAGGCGGCGGGCGGCAAGATGGCGGTGCAGGCCGTTCACCTGGAGGCCGACGCTTTCCTGGTGTGCCTCAACCATGCGCTGAGCACCGAGAAGGAGGAGGTCATGGGGCTCTGTATTGGCGAGGTACCTGAGTCGAGCGGGGCTTGTGGTTTGCCGGCTCTTAACCTTCCGAGCGGGGCTCGGTCACCGCGGCAGAGAGCGTTGTACAGGCCTGTGTCGGACGGTTCCCCGGCGGTGCTGTGCCGCCGGGCCTCGGGCCGTCCCTCGCCGCTCCTCGCTAGCGACTAAGCGTAATTGCGGCTGCTGTGAAAGTCAAACCTTGGAATTAGGAAAACTTCCCGTCTGCTCGTCCGGCTGTACTCTGACGTATCCCTTTTTCTCTGCTGAAGCTACAGGAGCTGGCTTTTGCCTTGGGCAATGATTATTTCTTTACAAGAGGAGTGATCTGTTTTTCTTTCTGTGTCGTTAGGTTGACACCAGTCGAATTGTGCATATCCATTCTGTCATCATCCTGCGCCGCTCGGATAAGAGAAAAGACCGTGTGGAAATTTCACCAGAGCAGCTTTCAGCTGCTTCTACTGAAGCAGAGATATCCTTTAGAAAAGACAGCAGCAGACTGGCCAGTAAAATGGCTTATGTCAGGCCTCTTTTTATCTGCTGTGGTTTAAACTTATTCTAGTCAGCTTGAAATTATTTGCTGTTTCTCTGCTAGTCTGGAGTGCTGTCTGGCAATTCCTCTTCTCTGGAGTCTTTGCTGATTCCAGCATTTGCAGAGGAATTGTTATAACTGTGTTTCATATTTTCTGTGTCTTTAGTCACAAATAAAACTGAAGTGTGTTTTGGGGAGCAGTTCAGGGAGACTTAGAATTGGAAAGATTAGGAAGTCTCTTTCTTAGCGTGGTGCACTGGAGAACCTTTTCACTACCTAGACTAAAGGATGGTGTTTTAGACAGCTTGCTGCTATGTCACTTCACTGCCACAGGCCAATTAAATCCAGTGTGCTTCTGCAGCAGTGGCATGCTGCCCAAGAAGCTACCACCAGCTATGTATCTTGTCATCCCTCTAAAGGGATCTGGAATTCTGCTGACTGATGGGAAACTTGCTGGGTTTCCTCATGGAGAAACTTCTTCCATTTGCTTTCTTGGTTTCAAAAAGCACCTTGACTCACACACAGGTTGGCTGAAATGACTGGACGTCCCATGAGAGTTGTGGGCTGGTATCACTCTCATCCTCATATTACTGTCTGGCCATCACATGTTGGTAAGAGCACTCTTGGTCTAGGTTCTATATGAAAACTTACAGCTGGATAATTACATTACTAAATTTACTGAATTTTCAGAGCTGCACATCCTAACTAGCAAAGTTTGGTTTCTTAAATAGAGTTGTGGAATGTACAGTGGGTTTGATTGGAAGGGACCTGCAAAGCTCATCTAGTCCAAACACCTGCAGTCAGCAGGGGCAGCCTCCACTAGATCACGTTGCCCAGAGCCTTGTTGAGCCTGACCTTGAATAGCTCTAGGGATGGGACCTCAGCTGCTTCCCTGGGCAACCTCTTGCAGTGTTCCACCACCCTCATGCTAAAGAACGTGTTCCTAACATCCAATCTAAATCAACTCTTTAATTGGAAGCCATTGCTCCTTGCTGTATCCCTACAGGCCTTTGTAAACAGCCTTCTTGTTGGCCCTCTTCAGGTAGTAGGTGGGCTTCAGGAACCTCTGCCAATACCCTCGTTCCTGTCCTTGTACTCCAGGTGCTCAAATTGCATGTGCCTCATAAGTCACTGATCCACTAGTACTGTTCTTCCAGACAGGAAAACTAGACTTGGGGTGTGGGGAGTAGCAAAACCCAAAAACCAAAGATGTGGGAATCACAGACCTGCTGTGATGAGTTTTGAAATCATCACAAGTTAATGCAAAAATGAAAACTTCTCTGAAGGTATGTGAATATATGTTGGAGATTATGGCTGCTTTTTCACTGTGAGGGTGACAGAGCCCTGGAACAGGCTGCCCAGAGAGTTTGTGGAGTTTTCTCCTCTGGAAACATTCAAAACCTGCCTAGATGCATTCCTGTGTCACTTACTCTGAGTGATCCTGCTCTGACAGGGAGGTTGGACTAGATGATCTTTGGAGGTCCCTTCCAACCCCTAACATTCTATGTGACATTTACACTCCTTCAGGTGACCACTGCAGTTCTCAGTTTCTTGTTTCTTTGTCCACAGATGTCCGCACACAAGCTATGTATCAGATGATGGATCAAGGTTTTGTAGGGCTTATATTTTCCTGCTTCATTGAGGACAAAAACACAAAGGTAGGCAACTTAAAAATGACATTTAAACCCCAAAATGCTCATGAGAAACATCAGCCCCAGTGCAAAGCTGAAATCATTTTATGCAGCCTGCAAGAGGGGCTGAGCTCTTGCTCAGAGCACAGTCAAAGCACGATTGGAATGGTGATGTTTAGATTGTAATGCTGGTGACAGAACAATGAGTTATTCATTGCTCTGTGCTGATCCACAGTCTGGCTTTCCAGCCAGCAGAGCTGGGCTGATACTGGGGTTCTGGGGCTGCATTGAGTGACCACAGTACATGTGTGCATTGCATTGTGCAGCCCAGAGGAGAGAAGGCTCTGGAGAGACCTGATAGTGGCCTTGCAGTAGTTGAAGTGGGCTACAAAAAGGTTGCAGAGGGACTGTTTGCAAAGACCTGCAGTGATAGAACAAGGGGCAATGATGTGAAATGAGAGGAGATTTAGATTGGATGTTAGCATCAAGCTCTTTAGCATGAGGGTGGTGGAACACTGCGAGAGGTTGCCCAGGGAGGTAGTTGAGGCTCTATCCCTGGAGCTATTCAAGGTCAGGCTCGACAAGGCTCTGAGCAATGTGCTTTAGTGGAGGCTGCCCCTGTTAACTGCAAGGGTTTTGGACTAGATGACCTCTGGAGGTCCCTTCCAACTCAAATCACTCTATAATTCTATGAATGTGTGAGTCGCTCTTCAGCTCTTGAGTCCAGGATATACAACTTACTGCACCTCTGGCCTCTGTATAAGATGCTGCTGTAGCATGAGATAAGCTGGCAGTGGTGTGTCTTCTCTAGGTGTTCCAGGCAGCTGTGTTAAGATTCTTTCATAGTTAATGAGTCTGTCAACACCTGCTTGTAAACAGTTCCAACATACCCGTCAAAGTAAAAAGTGCAAACCAGCACAACCTTTGCAACCTCTTAAGATGCTGTTCAAAAGCAGATTCTGCTTTCTAAAGGGACATGTGGCTCTAGCCTTTTTTGCTCTTGGACTCTGACTTTCTGCTGTCTCTCTTAGACAGGCAGGATTCTCTACACCTGTTTCCAATCCATTCAGGCCCAGAAGAGCTCTGAGTGAGTACAGCAGAATTATGTTCAGCATCCATTTGTGTTTCGTCTTGTCTGGGTTGTCTCTAATTGGGGGTGGGGGTGGGGGATAGTGGCTTGTAGGCTTCTCATGAGAAGCAAATATTGTATAGAGATGCCTGACTGAGGTCTCCTTACTTCTCCCAATGCAGGCTGCTTGAAGATTAGGACTAATTAATTTAGTCAAGATAATTCAGTATCTTAAGATTTGGTGTAGGATACTGCAGTCTGGGTATGAATATGTGCTGTAATCTATTGTGTAGAAGGCTTGCCCTGCTCCTTTCAACTCTAGAGGTTGAGTATTTAAGCTTGTATAATGGAGAGTCCCCACTGCATGTTGCCAATCATATTGTCAGTATTAGCTTTCCAGTTGCTAGCATTTTAGCATTAAAATTTGAGACAAGTTTGTGGCTATAAAAGGCTTCCACTTACATATCAACTCAGGCTTGTGTTCCCAGAAGTACATTCTGCATCAGCTTTGTCCTGTTTTCCTCTCTGATGCTTTGAAGTTAATTGTATTTGATAACCTTTTCAGATATGAAAGGATTGAAATTCCTATTCATGTTGTCCCCCATGAAACCATTGGGAAAGTGTGTCTAGAATCAGCTGTAGAGCTGCCCAAGATCCTTTGCCAAGAAGAGCAAGATGCTTACAGGAGAATTCACAGGTAACAAGAGTGAGCCTTCACTCCTCTCCAAGACTGCCTTTGCTAACATGTTTTACTGTTTTGCTATGCTTGAAATACCATAACCTTAGCAGAGGTGCAGAAAATCATTAGCAGCTCATGTGCCTTCATAGGAGAACTGATTGAAAGCCTTCATATTAAGAAGTAAAAGTTCCTTCAGCCTCACACAGAGCTAAGTGTAACTTCTTTGCTGCAACATAAAAAGCTAGAATGTATGTGAGCTAATGGTGACACTGCAGTGATCTGTGTGTGACAGTAATTAGTGTTTAACTCCAATAAGAGTGCTGAGAAGTCTGAGGAATGGGATAAACAGTCAACTTTTTGGGGTTTTGTTGGTTTTCTTTTTTAATTCTGGTGCCCAGCACTGATATTTGTGCTGTAAGCTCTTTCTTGTCCTTGTCAAAGTCCAGGGCTTCAGAAAGTGAAGAGGTTTAGATGTAACTGCAGTGTCAGTGACTTGTACATAGCTAGTTCTATAGCCTGGGTTTGCTTTATTCACTGCTCTCTTGATACTAACCTGGATTCTGTTCCTTCTGTTAGCCTCACCCATCTAGACTCCGTAACCAAGATTCACAATGGCTCAGGTAAGGGTTCTCCTTTTTGCTTCCAGAGTCAAAACAGCAGAGTTTTGAGCAGGGATGGGTTTGGCTCTAACTTCGAGAGGCAGGAAACCACAGCTGTGTCGCATTTCTTCTAAAAGCCACTTGTAAATAACTATAAAAGCCCAAACTTTGGGCTTTTCCTGTGCCATGCAGTTCATCTCCAATCACAAACACTGTGCAGTCCAGAGAATACCCTGAGACCATTGTTACATAAAGTAACTGCAATAGATTCAGGGTTGGTTTAGGGTCNGCAATCCTGCTTCTGTTCCAAGATAAATGCCCCATTGTTCATTCTCACCTGGCAATAAATGAGGAATGAATTGGCATCAGTGAGGACTTGTATGCAGATTTCCAGATTTGTATTGTAAGTTTGTCATCCCTCCCCTGGATCTCTAAAGGTCAGGTTCAAACAGCTTGTTTCCCTGTTTAGCAAGCTACTGATCCTGGCTTTCCCATGGGGTTATCTGGTTGCCTTTTCCAGGATGTTGGCTGTCTCTAATGCTCTTGGCTGTGGGGGTTTTGTAGCATGTCATTGTCATGAAACTTTCCTGCTTTTTCCAGTGTTCACAAAGAACCTCTGCAGCCAGATGTCTGCCATCAGTGGGCCACTCCTCCAGTGGCTGGAGGACAGATTAGAGCAGAACAAACAGCGAGTGCAGGAGCTGCAGCAGGAGAAAGAGCAGCTCCTGGAGGAACTAGCTGCTTTAGAGTGAAGGAGGAAGTGGAGACCTTCCAGAAAACAGACATGGAAAAAAAAAACCTCTACAAGACCTACTCCTGGCTGAAGAGTGGCCCAACGTTGCCTTACAGGGAAGATATTGCTGTGCCTCTTCTCTTGCCCCATGCAGCAAAGAGCACTTCTGCAGGATAAGGGCTTTATCTGCCCCAGCTTAATGGAAAGTAGTGTTATCTTTCCAGGTGCTGTGTGATGCAGTGCCCTTCTAGCTCAGTGATGGGGGTGGGTAGCACATGAAGAGACTTTAGTTCTGGTGGACACACACCTAGGGAGCAAGGGGTTTTGCCCTCCNTGTGTTTTGGAGATGGGTTTGGTGTTGGGGCAGCAGGGGGATTTTGGATTTGGTGAGTCTTAGAGTAGTGTCTGGCTGATCTATGCACCTGCTTGCACCTCCTGGCATGTTAAGTGCACATGACATCTTTGCTCCATGAAGATGATCAGAGAACTGGTGCAGCTCTCCTATGAGGACAGGCTGAGAGAGTTGGGGCTCTGCAGCATGGAGAAGAGAAGGCTTCCAGGAGACCTTGGAGTAGCCTTCCAGTATCTGAAGGGGGCCTACAGGAAGGCTGGGAAGGGACTATTGACAAGGTCTTGCNGTCATTGTCATGAAACTTTCCTGCTTTTTCCAGTGTTCACAAAGAACCTCTGCAGCCAGATGTCTGCCATCAGTGGGCCACTCCTCCAGTGGCTGGAGGACAGATTAGAGCAGAACAAACAGCGAGTGCAGGAGCTGCAGCAGGAGAAAGAGCAGCTCCTGGAGGAACTAGCTGCTTTAGAGTGAAGGAGGAAGTGGAGACCTTCCAGAAAACAGACATGGAAAAAAAAACAAAACTCTACAAGACCTACTCCTGGCTGAAGAGTGGCCCAACGTTGCCTTACAGGGAAGATATTGCTGTGCCTCTTCTCTTGCCCCATGCAGCAAAGAGCACTTCTGCAGGATAAGGGCTTTATCTGCCCCAGCTTAATGGAAAGTAGTGGTATCTTTCCAGGTGCTGTGTGATGCAGTGCCCTTCTAGCTCAGTGATGGGGGTGGGTAGCACATGAAGAGACTTTAGTTCTGGTGGACACACACCTAGGGAGCAAGGGGTTTTGCCCTCCCCTGTATGTTGACAGAAATCTTACTGCTTTATATGTATTCCAGGAGCCTAGAACAGGAGAGTTAGAGGAAAAAAAACTGTGTTTCCCTGCAGTCATATCTGATGCTGCCAGCTTCTGCCTTTTAGTAGATGCAGTTGACCATGATTTGTATCTAGTAACCCAGACCATTGCTAGCTGTCCACACAAGCAGGTAAGACTTGGTGGGAGGGAAGCTCAGGAGGAGACCTGGCAGAACTTGGACATAGGATCTGTGTGCAGCATACTTGAAACCAAATAAAGTATTCCAAAGCCAGAGCTGTTTGGAGTAGGAATGAAATGGATGCTACAGAATGCCAGTGGCTGCACGTTTTGGACACTGTATTGTTTTATTTCATAGAACTGTTGCATGCCCAGCACTGAGATTCTGTACAAAATGGACTTTTTTTGTGCTTAGTGGGAGCAGTGTAGTTTCTTCCCAGAGAGAGAAAGGTTAAGATGCTGAGAACTGATAGGCAAGCCTGTCATTCCTACATACTGAACTGAATTGCATTCAGTCTGATTTCATTAGACTGAAATGGAACAAAATGCCTAATTCTTCACATGTTCTTGCTGTTGCATAGCAGAGTATCCACCATTGTATACATAGTAATTTGCATTCTGTTGGGTGAAGTCATAAAATCATTTAAGTTGCAACAGACCTTTAAGATCCAAGTGCAAATGTTAATGAAGCACTGGCAAGCCTGTCCTTGTGAACAGAGAGATCAACAGCACAGTTAAAACTTCTGTTTCAGCTCTTTGGTTCTTACCTAAGGCCTTGGACACTCAAGTAGATGAAAATGAGCTGCCTGCATTGCTGCAGTGGACACTGTGATGTTCTTGACAACTCATTGGCTTGGCTTGCTTTGTGAGAATGAAAATAACCTAGCTGAGAGAGAGGTGCACACTCCCTTTCCAGTGAATAGCAAATATTAATTAGCAACTGTAAATTGCTGTCAGACCTTGGAAGCCCCTCAGCTAGCTTGCTTTTCTCAGACTTAATCTTTCTGCATTGATAATAGCAAAACCTCAAACAGTAGAGCATCTTCAAAGTAAATTACTCATAACTTTTGTTTTTTCCCTTAAAAATGCTGTTAAGAGTACTTAATTAGTTTTTGAACTGTGTCTGTTTTGATTTTGTTTTCTAGTTCATGTGCTCCTTACCTTGATCTCTGCTGGAGATGAGTGGTGTGTGCTTCACTGCCCCCCAGGCTTGGTGAGAGCTCCTTGGAGGCTGCCCAGCAGCCCTGGGTCTTGTGGCCATCCACTGCCATGTCCAAGGGCATTCTGCCATGCATGTCCCACATAAAGCCAAAACAAGCTCTACTCCTGCCTGCAGGTCCAGGCCTGCAGTTCTGTTACTTGCCTTGTTTTGCTTCTCAGGTTCCTAAGATCCAAGCTGCCACTTGTCCTGGGGGAGCATCAACTCAATATTTATCAATTCTGTAACCGGGAAAGAGGCTAAAGCATAGTGGCAGGCTCAGGTTTGCTGGGGCTGTGCAATGGCTGCCAAGGGAAGGTGAAGACAGTGGGAAAGGATTTAACAAGGCTAAGTGCAGGGTTCTACACTTTGGCCACAACAACCTCAAGNCCTGGATGGGGCACTTAGTGCCATGGTCTGGTTGATAGGCTAGGGCTGGGTGCTAGGTTGGGCTGGGTGTGCTTGGAGGTCTCTTCCAGCCTGGTTAATTCTGTAAGAGCCTTCAGAGGTGCCCCGAAGGTAGAGCTGCAGAACCCGAAGTGAAAGCGCGGTGGCAGCAGCCGGCTCCGGGCGTAGCGTGGCGGCACTACACACACACATGGGGGCCTCGCCAAGGCGCTCATTTGCTCCTGACCCTCACGCTGGTGATTCTCAGGCCCGGGTGCGTGGGCTGCAGCTTTCCCTCACCGCGCCGCTATCTGCACACGCAGCAGGTTTCCTGCGCGGGGCTTGGCACTTGAGACACCGATGCCTTTTGCCACCCCACCTGTCATCAGACATGGCACACAGAAAACAGGCAGGGTGGTCCGTCCTCAGCTGCTGACCCTAGAGCCCTGGAGGCTCCATCCTCGCTCTGTACCGCAGCTCTGCACCGCAGCCGCTCCAAACGAGCCCTCCCTCGGGGGTGCGCTGCAGACCCCGCGCCTGCTGCCGCCACTTGCGGCGGCGCTCCCCGCGGCACACGGCGTGAGGCTCCCGGTTCGCGGCTCCTGCCGCTGCTGTGCCGTTCTGCAGAGCAGCACTCTCGGTTAACAGGCAGTACCTGAGGTGGGACTGGGGACAGATCTGGACAAGGTCTCCGTGCAAGGCGGCTTCTCGGGTTTTGCACTGCAGTTTCGTTGCTGTTACACAGCTCAATGGTAACAGCTGGAGAAGAACTCGAGTGGCCATGGTGGAACCAGGAGCATCGTGTTCAGAACTGTCGTGAGTGTGTAGAAGATTAGAAGAGCCTAAATTAAGGGGACTATGACCACCCCGATGAAAATCACAAGGAACTGGAAAGAGCAGCTGGATGAGCAGAGATTAGTGCAGGAAGATTCAAAGTTTGAACAATTCAAACAGCAGTAAACAAAACACAGAACCAAAAGTCAAAATAATTTCTCTTGGAATGGCTGTCGGGGATTAGAACAATTGTTAATGTTTTGTGGTTTATGTGTGTTTGAAGACAGTACTCAGAGATCATGTTCTGAGCTCTGTGAGGTTTGGGACAGATGTTCTCTGAATCCAGCTATGCTCTGGAGTGGATTATTTCTCAGAAGTGTTGTTGTTACCATGCAGCAGGTTACCTCCTCTGCTGGCAGTGCTGTCTTTGCTAAAGCTCATTAGAACAGATACTTCTCTGCCTGCATTTCTCTCCATGAAGTTTCTATAAAGGTGTAACAGAATTGTGGCTAATTGCATCCTGTAAAATTAGACAGATGGCTGCTCCTCAGTAGCATAAGCAAATAACAGATGTGACAACACTCTGCAGGGAGAAGGTGTGACATGAATCAAACATTTATTAAAAAGGACTGTACAGACAAATTAAACAGGTAGCACACTTACTCCTACTGAGCACAGGAGTGAAATACTTAAAACACAGAAGCCAGTGAAAACACCAGATATTGCTAAGATACCTAACTGCTAAAAGGAAAACCTATGTTGGAGGAAGTAGAAAACTGCAAAATAAAAGAAAGCACTTCTGTTTATTTAAAGTGCTAGTAAAGTCTTCATTTCTTGGATAGTCTGCTGTTGAGAGGAACACATCAGTGGCTAGTCTGAAATTAGATCCTCTAACCTGAGGCCACTGGTGGGTTCAGTCAGGCAGTGAACTGTTTAGAAAGCTGAATAGGAAGTGCAAGTATTAAAATTAGAGAGTCAATGGGGTCCTTGGCACTGAAGTTTGAACAACTGATCTACCCCGGGTTGTGCAAAGCCTTTAGCTACAGCTGTGTGTTCATATCCTGTCAGATGAACTTAAAAGATGGAGAGAGGCTTGTGGGGTATTTTTGGCATTTGGCTGCAGAACAGGACTGTCTGTTGAGGCAAGTGAGGAACCCAGAAGGGACCCTGGTAACCATCTGTAACAAAACCCAGTGGTTTTGTGGTTGCTTGAATACCCATTGAAAATGGAATGACAAAACTAGGCTTAAACCTGACTTGTAAGCTTTGACAAGGTCTCTTTGTGGCTATTAAGATGATTGAACCTAAATAAGAATGCCTTTAAGCCAAGTGAAGAAGAATCTTCAAAGAACATTAGGTACAAAGGAAGAGGCTATTGTTTCTTGATACAGCAAAAAAAGTAGTACACTTGTGGTAAGAACTGTACTTCAGACAACTTCCTCCTCTGAAAATCAAGAAATCAGTATTTTACATTTATCCCTCTAGTCTCTTGAGAAAGGAGCCTGGGACAAAAGAGCCTGGGGCTGTCATCAGAAGAGCTTCTCAGTTCAACTTCCTTATTCCTTCAGCCTCACACATACTGGTTCCCTCTGAAAGATACTGCTTCTCTCCCTCCACCCCCAGGACTCCTTAATTCATAATACAGATTTTGTGTCCTTGAAAAGGAACCACAAAATATCTCAAGTTGGGAGGGACCCATAAAGATTATCAAGTTCAATTCTCTGCTCCTTGGAGGGACTACCTAAAACTAAACCCTATGACTTGGAGTGTTGTTCAGACACTCCTTGAACTTTGATAGACTTCTCTGGGAAGCCTGTTGCAGTAACCAACCACCCTCTCAGTGAGGAACCTTTCCTACTGTCCAGTCTGAACTTCCCCTAATACAGCATCATTCCATTTCCCCATGTCTAGTTGCTGGTCAGCAGAGAGATGAGATCAGCACCTTCCCCCTCCCCTCTTCCCCTTCAGGAAGTTGTAGATTGTGTCGAGGCCCCCCCGCCTCAGTCTTCTCTTCTGCAAGCTGCACAAACCAAGTGACCTCAGCCACTTCTCCTAAGTCTTGCCCTCATCTGGACACATTCTAACAGTTTGTTGTCCTTATATAGAAACACTTGGAATCGTCGAGTCCAGCCACTGACCTGACATCACCCTGGCCATTAAGCCAAGTCCTGAAGTGCCACACCTACACATTTTTTGAATGCCTCCACATCCAGTGACTCCACCACCTCCCTGGGCAGCCTGTTCCAGTACCACTGAGGTGTCCAAAATATTGAGGTGAGGCTGCAACAGCACAGTGCAGAGTGGGACCATCACCTTCCTCACCCAGCTAGCGATGTTGTGCTCCATGCACCCTAGGACACAGCTGGCCCTTCTGGCTGTGACTGCTGACTCCTTGTCAGACTCATTCTCTGCAGCACACACTATTCCTGGGGCAGAACTTCATGAAGGGTGTGGAAACAGCTCTGTACATCATTGATACAAACACAGGATGTTATATTCACTGTTGGTTTTTTTTTTCCCTTTGTTAAAAAACCAAACCTTGTTAAACACAAGGGCACAAGAGACTAGTTTAAAAAAGTAAAAATGCAAACCTGCCATACTAAGATACAAACAGTGCAGCCTTCAGTTTAGAGCTCTAAAGATCTCCCAAGAAAGAAAGAGCCTGGCAAAGTACCAGTGAAGTGACAGCAGCTAGGACTACCCCTACCTATTTCAGAACTGTTAGATGAAGCTTCTCCCAATCTATCCTGTTCAGACAACTCCACTGCAGACCATTTGCCCATTCTCCATTGTCACTGCTTCTTGAACATCATCAAAGCATGCTGCTCTCGTGTATGCACTCTGGGGGTATCTGGGTGCAGGTCTCTAGCTCTGTGTGCATTCTCACTTGGAATTATACCAAGCATGGCACACAGCATGTGGCCACTCTGACATGTGAAAGAAGAATCCATCATCTGTGTTGGGAAATGTGTGTAACAAGTCAGCAAGCTGCTGCCCTTTGGAGCATGGCTAATCCCCCATTATTGCTATTTCACAGAGACTGAATCCCACTCATTCAGCTACCACAATCCACTCTTCTTCACAAATTTTCAGGAGCACATGCTGCACATCCTGTCTCTGCTGTTAACAGATGTTTATTTGGCTATGAAATAGTAAAATGGGAGAAAATAAACTGAACTTGGCATCAATTGCAGGATACTATTCAATGAAATACTTGTGTACTTCATGGTGGAGTTGGGAAATTAATGGCAGTCTATGTGATCTGGCCAGCAAACTTGGTTCATGTGGATTTGTACAGCCTCCCCCCCCAGCACTTGGCAGAGGTCTAACAGAGACTTGGAGCTTCCCTGTTCTTCCCATTTAACAAGCAAAGTTCCCAATATGACCACTCCAGCATAGTATTAGAGGAAAACCTGGGCTGAAGAGGGAAGGATGTAAACAGGCAGTCCTTGCCTCCTGAAGTCAGTGAAAAGAATATTAAATACTTGAGGTCAATGTAGACAACAAAGGCAGTGACAAAAGTTGGGTGAGAAGTAAGCTTTAAGCCTCGGTTCTGTAGTTGTGTCACTGCCATTGTCCCCACTGGAGGAACTGCTGTTACATTAGGTGAAACAAAGGGTACCTGGAGTGGTCTGAAGGATCCTTTGGTCAGAGTTCTTTTGGCACACAAAAAGAGCAGAAAAACCCAGCAAACCTGGGCTGAAATAAAGCTTAATTGAAAATGACCTATTAAAAGATATGAAAATAGGAAGTTTTGGTTGAGGGAGGACAATGACACCAGAGCCAGGCAGTGGTGAACTACAGAATTTCTAACTGATGCAGTTGCTGGTGCATGTCACCAGTACTTCCTTGTGCTCCAGCAGAGGATATGTCTGCCAAGGGAGATGTTGGCTGTAAAAGCCAGGAAGAGAAGCCATGCAGAGTGGTTGATGTTGCAGTGTGTGCATAGAGATTGGGATATATCATGCATGTGTCCTAGAGAGACAGATACTTGACCATAGGACTGAGGAGGACCACTAATACAGTTCATCTGAGCCTTGTACTTAAGTCAGTCAATCTTCTGACAGCTGAAAATAATATTAAGAGGTTAAAGAAAATAAGAGGTTAAAGCATCACGAGTTACATCAGTTTTAGAAGTTCATACACAGCCAGCAACTTGATCCCCCTTCCAAATTTTAAGTCAGGTTGGAGGGAATGGCTACAACCAAACTGCAGAAGATGAAAACTCACCTCTGTCCTTACCACACTGATTTCCTGTGTAACCACTTTCTTTTTTAACATGAACATTTCCTGTATAAAAAAAGAGTTCTACTGAACACCCAAACCTATGCAGTTGTGCTAGCTTGGAAAAACAAACTGTCCTTTAGTCAAATGGTCAGCCTGCTATTTCAGCACTTCAGACAGCCTGCTGTGAACAGCAGAAAGCTGAATGGCCATTTAGCAACATCTGTTTTGAAGAAGGGCACATAAAAGCTGCTGTGGCAATCACGTTTGGCCAATAGGAATAGCCTGGCATTTAGGATCATAGAATCATAGAATGGTAAGGTTGGAAGGGACCTCAAGGATCATCTAGTTCCAACGCCCTGCCATAGGCAGGGACACCTCCCACTAGTATAAGTTGCTCAAGGACTCGTTCAACCTGGCCTTGAACACCTCCAGGGAGGGAGCAGCCACAACCTCCCTGGGCAACCTGTGCCAGCGTCTCACCACCCTCACTGCAAACAACTTCCTCCTAACATCTAGTCTAAATCTTCCCTCTGCCAGTTTAAACCCATATATGAGGATACTCACATAACAATTCTACTCTCTTTAGGAGTCCAAAAGATGGAATGATTGAAATGTTAAACTGTAGCACCAGTATAAGATTTCCCTGAACCCAAATCCTAAGGGCTGGAAGGAAATCAAGACGGAGCAGGAACATTGTGCTTACATTGCATTAAATAGAAACCAAGGGGTCTGTCATACTTGAGTCTGCACTTCAGGAAAGTCTGGCCACATTTGCAGTTCTGCTGGAAGAGTACTGGAACAGGTGATGTGTTTGCTTGTCAGGCTTTCATTCGTCCTGTTTCCTCTTGGGCTTTTTGGGATTCCGGGAGCGGCTCTTTGCTTTGCAGAGCGGACAGATGGGGGCGTTGCGATGGATTTGCTGGTGACACGATAAACACGCCTGCAACAGCACAGAGCAGCCTCGTTACAAACACTGCCACGGGGGCTCTCAGCATCACAGCCCAACTTACAGCACAGAAAAAAATAACTAAGGCTTCTTGCCTTCTGTTACGGGTTGGTGTGGATTTCATAGAATCATAGAATGGTAAGGTTGGAAGGANGGATTGTGCCTGCCCAGGTGCAGGACCTTACTCTTGGCCTTGTTATTTCCTTGTTATTAGTGGGGGAGTATTTCCCCGCCCCAATAACTTACTGTAAATCTGCCCCAGACAGCAAATTCAGCACAAGTCAGGATTTTGGAAAGTCAGAAAATGAAATTGCATTTTCACAATTAGACTAAATATCAAAAAAATGAACTGTTACAGAGTATAGTGACCTTAGAGGGAGCAGAGATGAAGCAGTCCAGTAAAGCCAAACAGCAGCCAAAGCAGCAGCATCAGGAGAGACAGCAGCAAGCAGCAGCAAGAAAGAGACAGACACAAGCTGTGCTTCCAGATATAAAGTTTTCAGTGCTCCAATGAAATTATATTAACTTATCTATTGTTACCATTTCATGGCCTATTGCTGGCATGTTACCCTTTTCACTCAGTGTGTTCTCTGTTCCTCATTTTTTTATATCTAAGATAGAAATCATAGAATCATAGAATGGTTTAGGTTGGAAGGGACCTCAAAGATCATCTAGTTCCAACCCCTCGTGCTGTGGGCAAGGTATGCCTCCCACTAGGATCAGGTTGCTAGGATCCAACCTGGCCTTGAACANCCAGGCTGGATGAGGCCTTGAGTGACCTGTTCTAGTGGGAGGTGTCCCTGCCTATGGCAAGGGGTTGGAACTGGATGATCACTGAGGTCCCTTCCAACCTAAAGCATTCTGTGATTCTGTGATACTCCCCTTCATAAAATATGTGCATTGCTTTCCATATGAATCCGTTCGGGATCAGTTCCCACCTGTAAGCTTCTCTTTTGCCAAGTGTGTTCTTTTCCCTTACATGTCTTTCTCCCTCCTGAAACACAAAAGGAGTGGGAATTGCCTACATCTCTGCTGATGGAGACTCTTAAGTCATAAAGGAGATGAATAATACAGGGCCTTGTCCTCAGCCTCAGCCTACCGGGGTTGATTTTGGTTTGAGTCACTGCAGGAAACTCACAACCAGGACACATCACTTTCCCTTTTCATAAACATTGATCAAGTTTATAAACATAAACCATTCCAATGACAAAAGAGGAAAAAGAAAACCCAGCATGTGTCATCTGCTGACCTTCATTGGAGGTGGCTGTTGCCTGAAAGTTGCTGTCTGTCTGGTATCCTGTTTCCTTGCCACTTGCAGCTGTTGGGCAGCTGCTGCAGCTGCAGCCAGAGACTCTGGGATGGGAGGCTCCTGTGGTTCTGTCTGCCATTCTGCCTTCTGCTTTTCAAAGTAGCTAGACAGAAGAAAAACAAATTAAAAATATAACCACCACCTGGAATATTCTATTAGTGTGTAAGGGATATTTTGTGTTAAAATGTAATGGATCCCATTTCCCTATTGTGCAGCTCCACTACAGTCACACTGCCCATACTTAGGTACTACGTGGACTAGTTCATAAATAGAATTGGTATTTTACTCTGCATTTCTGCACCTCATGCAGATTCCAGGTTGTCATCTTCTATGGGATCTTGATGTACAAGTGCATATACACCTAACAGGGCAGAAATTAGGCAACATTTGTATTTACTTTTTAACAGCTTTAAACACAACTCTGTCAAACTCAGGCTTTATATTTCGCTCCATTAAAATGAATAACTTCTGTATGCATCAGGTTAGTGCATTCTTTGTAGTGTCAAGATGCCTTAAATAGAAAACAGCACTTCTGAAGAAAAGCAAACCTTGAACAAATGTGTGCCTGTGAAAATTATGCCAAATGTGCTGGGTGGTAATACAAAAGCAAGTGTCTTAAAACACCATTTGCATTTAAAATGGATGTGTTAAACAAAGGGATCTTCTTCGAATGGTAGCTAATTCTATCCCCCTCCCTCACCTAGGTTATACCTAAAAATGAAGTTGTAATTTGTTAGCCCCATCTAGAGTAACAAATGGGGGTGTGGCTGAATGCCACTGCCATGTGCTTGCAGCAAAAAAGTAAAATTCTGACTAGCAGTAGCACAAACCAGCTGAAGAACATTTGTCTTGTATCCCTTTCTTGTATTGACTCCTACCTCTGCTTGCTAAACAAGCAAAGAACCAAAAACACTTCGAAAGAGAGAAATAAAAAGTTGCTAGAAAAAGCAGCATAAAAGCTTCTCTATTTTTACAAGAAAGAGAACCAACCACCCTGGAACTTTTGTGTGTCCCATGTAGAGTTTGCAGCTTGGAATGATCTAAAATTAACTTCCAACAGGCTCAGACTAAAAGGTACCAAATACATCCCTTTTTTGGGTACCTTTGGCTTTTCACGCTGGCCTCTTAAGGCCTACTCCCACCTACCAAGGAAAGTAAAATGACGAAAAAATCATAACTGAGCAAGGGTATAAAGCCAGATAATGTTTGCTCCTGAGACTTACTCAAGTGACAGTTTCTCCTCCTCCTCACACAGATCTGGCAGCCTCTGCAATCCCAGAGTCATCCGCAAAGCATCTACGTGCTCCTTCAGGGGTTTGTACTCCTCGTGCAGGCGGCGAGTAGATTCCAAGAGCTTGTTGAGATCATTCTCAGACTGCTTGATAGTATTCTCCATCTGAAAGAGGACAGGTAAGCTTTTAAAGAAGGGTTCCTTTAATACTGTTCTGATTGACCAGAAGATTGTGTCAGAAAAAAAGAGCTTTTTCATGNTTGCCCTGCTGCCCACACTGCTCTTGCTGCAGCCCATTGCATCAAGTTGGAAGAGATTGAAGACTATGCAATAGCAAAACAGAGTTAAGGTACGGGAAGGATGAAAACTGAGCAAGGAAGAAGCAACTGAAAGTGACACAGGAGATGCTTTTTTTTCATTTGTTTGTTTAAAAAAGGTGCACTCAACCTACATAACCTTCAGAACAACTGAAAAAAAAAACCCAAAACGAACAGGTAGATAGGCTACAGATTGTCCAAAATTCTGAGTTGTAGTGAATTTACTTTACTGGGGGATGGATCTGAATCTGCTCTAGCCCAGCACACAGATAAATCAGCAAGTGAGGAGCTATGGAAAACTCTCAAGGAACATTAAAAAATAAAGCAGAATAAACTGATTTCCTGTGGTTCTAAGATACCTGAGCACCAATGGCTAGAAGCTAGCAAACAAACTAAAGAAAGGTTCCTGCCTCTCCTTCTGCAGTAAATGGGAAAAGCAGCAGAGAAAAAAGACAATCTGACAGCAACAAGAGGGGAGGATGAAACAGAAACAGAGGTTGTGCAGCTGGGTAGGGAAACATATTTCAAAAGATACATAGATGCAATCTTCACATCTAGTACATAGTGTTTACTTGCTTACAGTGTGGGAGCTCTTTTATTCTGGCACAAAGCACAGCTACCTTCAGAGCTGGTAACCACAGTACAGTCATTTATATGCCCTAACATGACGTAAAACTTCTAGGTTTCAAAATACATCCCACATACATTCAGGGGAATTAGCCCCCATATTTGGGAGATTAGCCCATAACTGGCTGATCTTCCTTGTTTATAAATAGTTTTTATCTTATTTGTATTAATTCCCCTTCAGGCTGATAGTTAATGTTTGGTGGTTCCACATAGTGATTAATGTCAACTCTTAACTAAGAACAGATACCAAAAAAACCTCCAATCAAATGTCCCACCTAGCTGCCAAAGCTTCTCTGTGTCCAGGTGCTAAATGAGAAAAGACTAACAAGAGGGAAGATCTCTCTTTCAGACTGCCAGAGCAATGTCACTGTGGATGCTGACAAACTCATAGCCACAATGGGCTTGGTTACCTATTGTCTTGCTTGCTATGCCAACCTTTCAGAACATCCTGCCCAGAACACAGCAATTATCCTGAGAGAAATTTATTTTGCACTCTTTGTAGGATCCTAGGCTGGCATTGTAAAGTCCAGGTTATTGAACCAGCAATAGTTCACTACTCTGCACAATCCCACAACTCGTGGAATGAATCCTACACAGCTGTGTCTTAGGCTGTCTGCTGCTGGGCTGTTGCCTACCACATTAATATCAGCGTGGATCAGTCGCAGCTCCTCCACGTGGGCCATCTTCTCCTGCAGCAGCAGGTCCATTTCCTGCTTGTATTCTTTCAGATGCCTCTCCTCAGACTCCAGGGCTTCAAATTCTGCTTTCAGTCTTGCCTTTATTTTTTCCATCTGCAAAGTCTTATTCCTGGATCCCAGTGACAAATCAGAAGTGTAGAGAGACAACAGTAAGTCACTGCAACATGTTTTTGCAAGGTGTCACTTTATATAGATGGATAGATTGAAGAAGGTAATACCAGTAAGAAACAAGGGTGAGACTAAATGTGTGTGAGAAAGCATGAGGAATGCTAAGAGAAATTAATTCTAATCCCAACTCTTTTGCTGATCTTTTCAGTGCTGAAGAAATCTTACACTGAATTGTGACATTAATAGAGCAATGGTGTTCCAGAACAGTAAAAACTCAAATGACATCAACCATCAACAACCCACTTGGAAGTAACTCTGCAGGCTATTAGTTGTTTGCTATCTAGTACCTGTTTGGAAGTAACTCTGCAGGCTCTTGGTTCTTTGCTATCTAGTACCTGTTTGGAAGTAACTCTGCAGGCTCTTGGTTCTTTGCTATCTAGTACCTGTCACCTATATGCACATTTCTGCTCATATCCTGCATTCCGCTGTTTTAATTTGTGCCAGTCCATAATTCCATAGCAAAAATGTCCTTAGCTCTTCCTAATCATCAAGGAGTCAATCATCAGTTTTAAGTTGTCATGACTCAACACTTGTCCAGGCTGAATAAAATGTTCTGTCAATGAAGAGGTCTTAGTTATTTTTCCTGTGCTGAAGTTAGGATATGATAGTAGGTAACCAATATGTCAGCAATGAAGTGTTTCTAACAAGAGGCTGCCATGTCACATTTCAGGCATGTCATGCAGAGTTCCAGGACTTGTTTTACTTGTCTGAAACAAACAAGAATGTTAACACTCCTTTTTAGTCACCTAATGCATTGTACAAAGAGATCCACACTGGTTTCCACATGCACTACTGAATAATACAGTAAACAGCAGCTTAGATTATTGAAACTGGAAATATTTGTCCCAGTTTCCTTCCTGTTTCCTCTCTTGCATTTATGGGATGTGTTCACCTAACTGAAATAGATCCGTTTCCTCACTCTTACTGTCACTGGCTGCCACCATGCTCTGCCAAACTGAGTTGCAGGGAATTGTTTCAGCCCAAATTATCAGCTTTTGACATTAGGAAAGAAAAGTGCACACAAATCAGAACTCCCCCTGTTAGCATCAGGCAACACACGGATTCCTTTAAACCAGAAGCCATAGATTCCTACTCAATGTAGTCAGCTCAGGCTTTACGCTGGAAATCAATGCCTGAAGCCAAAGAGTGGAAATGGCACGTCCCCGAGGTGGGCACGGACCGTGCCATGTCTCCTTGGCTGTGAGCCCCTCTGAATGCCTGTAGTGAAGGACGCTGCACACACTCCGCGGTGTTCGCGGAGCTGGCAGCAGCAGCAGCAGCAGCGAGACAACTGCTGGAGGGGACAGCAGCGAAGGCCTCGGGCCGGGATGTCGCCATCCATCACCCCCGTAGTATCCTGAGCCCCCGGCCGCCGGCCTGGCTCGTCGCTTCGGGGTGATGGCCAAAGAGGACCGGGAGGGAGGCGGGGAGGGAAGAAAGGCGGCAGAGAAGAAAGGAGGGAGAGCTCGGCGGGGCTCCCTCGGGGGCCAGCGGGCAGGGTAAGCGCTGGCTGCTCCCAGCTCGACACCCGCACAAATTCCACCCCGTTGCCCGCAGGCCACAGCTCCAGCGCACAGCCGACCCTGACCCATCGGCAACTTGTGCCCCCACGCCGGTCTCGGCCCACTCGCGCCCTGCTCGGACCTATATCGGAGGCACGTCGGTGTCATGCTCCGCTTTCCGTGCCGTCCCCTCCCTGTCCCAGCCCGTCAAGGCTCTCGGCGGGGAGTGAGTGTGGCAAAGCCCTAGACTGATGACAAGTGAAAGGGCTTTACAAGAGCCACCCGCGGCCCGCCACCGCTGCCCCGGCTGCGTGGGGCTGCTGCGTCCTGCCCACTCCGCGCTCCCCCTTCTCCTTTTATCGCCCCGGGCTAATTCTCGGGAAACGCGAGAGCACTGCCGCATTTCACTGCACATTCCAGCGGCGATTCCCAGCGGCAGATGCTCCTTCCCTAGCTAGAAAAATGCATCTTCGGCTCTCATCATCAAGCCCAGCGGGGGTTTTCTTCCCCTCCCTAGCACAATAGCTACTTTCAGATGGATGCAACTCCTCCGCTCCTCCGCGAAAAAAGCTGTTTCGTGTAACTGATGCGGCACAAAACATACCTGATCTCCTTGATGCTCTCGAGTTTGCACATAATTTCCTGCTCATCTGCCATGCTTTTCACTCCCGATTTAAATCCCCCGTGCGACGTACAAAATACCAGGGGGGGAAATTAGAAAAAAAACATACAATAGACACAATGTAGTCACCCCCTCCTAGCATACGGTCTCCGAGCCTGTGCGGTAAGGCTCTGGTGGGAGCTATGGGACTTGGAGTCCCGCTTCCCATCGCTGCTTGGGCAGACGGGCGGCAGAAAGACTACAGCACCCACAAGGCAGAGCAGAGCTCTCCTGCCATTCTTCCGGCAACTACCTTTTAAATCAATTTGTCACACCTCATTGTGCCAAAGGTTGTTAGGAGTGCAAGGAGGGCGGAAGGCTTCCTCCTGAGATGCTTTGCATTTTGTAAAGTTGTTGTTTATGCGCTGAGAGGCTGTTGAATGAGCTCACGATTTTGATGGAAAACTTTGACCCTTAGGGTTTCTGTAGCCATGATGTTTTCTACTGCTCTGAGCGGTGTGACTGTCTGGAGTTCAAAGATGTGTTTTGTTCTTTGGTGTTTGTTTCCAGGGTTTTGGTTTTTTGTTGGGTTTTGTGTAGTTTTTTGTTTGTTTGTTTGTTTTTGTTGTTGTTTGGTTGTTTTATTGTTTGTTTGTTTTGCTTGATTTGGTTTTAATTTATTTTGTTTCTGCTACTATCCATAGCACTTGTAAGTATGGGAAAGAAAACCAGAATGACAATAAAACTGTTGGATTGAGGAAAGTGAAGATTACCCAAGAATACCAGAGCACTCCACAGAGATTGATGAGTAGACTCTCAGTTCTTCCTCAGCTGAGTAATTATTTCCCTCTGGCTTCTGTAAAGTACTAAGCACCGTGTTGTAAGTAATGAATTATACTGCATTTTGGAAGGTCTCTCCCAGGATCATTCCTGAGGGATCCATGCTGTAAATTTTGGATCCTTCACCTGTATGCCCCAGCATTTACCCCGGGGCTCACCAGCTCTGATGGCTGTGCTCAGCTGAAGGGTCACACACTAGAACAAGGTCTGGACAGTCAGTAAGGAACTCTCATTCTGCAAACATCAACTGCTGTGTGTTACAAATGTACAGGTAGAAGTACCACAGTCTTAGCAAATAGAGTGGACACTCATCACTCAGTGTGAATGTGATGAGAACAGGGCAATCATTCTGGAACATATTACAGAAATGTGATGTGGAAGGCACTGAAAGCACTTAACTCAGCACTGATCACACTCACTGGAGTCTGGGGCTCCAAAAAGGAAGTGAAAAATAGAAATGGACAGAATGCAGAGGACAGCAATGAAAATCCTAGGAGTTTGAGGGAATGCAGAAGATAGCTGAATGCAAAACAATGTGTCCATGTGAGAAATTAACTCACTCTAAAATTTAAGTATAAAAGGTTTATTATAAAATAAAGGCAAAACAGCACTGGGTGCATAGCAAATAACAAGATGGCCAGAGGCACAAACTAACAACAGGTAATAATGCTTATATAGGATAAGGACTAGAGAGCTTTAGACATATTAATGAGTATTCTTTTACATTTTCTAAGCACTACCCCTATCCTCCCTAACCTCCACCCCTTAGTCCATTGGATCAAAGCAACAGATTGAGTTCTTCAGGAGGTGATCTTGGCCTTCTCGTCTTTTCTTTGAACATCAATCAGAGTGGCCTCTGGGATCCTCCCCACACTCACTGCAGCATCCTTACCTTTGGTCATGGACACCCTGGCAACTCCTAACACCACCCCTGGTACTCCTAACACCCACATCTACCTTGTTATTTTATGATTAAGTCTTATGAATACCTTATTGTGTGAAAGCCAGATCTCCATATATCACAGGCCATATTCATGTGGCATGGCTTTAGTTAGGGCTTATGTTCACAGAAATTAATGTCTTGAGATGAAACTCTCTTGAGGTGCAGTCTGGCCCTTTTTTTGGCTCTCACTGATCAGAGGAAATGACTGATCTGGGNAAAAAGGAAGTGAAAAATAGAAATGGACAGAATGCAGAGGACAGCAATGAAAATCCTAGGAGTTTGAGGGAATGCAGAAGATAGCTGAATGCAAAACAATGTGTCCATGTGAGAAATTAACTCACTCTAAAATTTAAGTATAAAAGGTTTATTATAAAATAAAGGCAAAACAGCACTGGGTGCATAGCAAATAACAAGATGGCCAGAGGCACAAACTAACAACAGGTAATAATGCTTATATAGGATAAGGACTAGAGAGCTTTAGACATATTAATGAGTATTCTTTTACATTTTCTAAGCACTACCCCTATCCTCCCTAACCTCCACCCCTTAGTCCATTGGATCAAAGCAACAGATTGATTTCTTCAGGAGGTGATCTTGGCCTTCTCGTCTTTTCTTTGAACATCAATCAGAGTGGCCTCTGGGATCCTCCCCACACTCACTGCAGCATCCTTACCTTTGGTCATGGACACCCTGGCAACTCCTAACACCACCCCTGGTACTCCTAACACCCACATCTACCTTGTTATTTTATGATTGTCTTATGAATACCTTATTGTGTGAAAGCCAGATCTCCATATATCACAGGCCATATTCATGTGGCATGGCTTTAGTTAGGGCTTATGTTCACAGAAATTAATGTCTTGAGATGAAACTCTCTTGAGGTGCAGTCTGGCCCTTTTTTTGGCTCTCACTGATCAGAGGAAATGACTGATCTGGGAAATCAGGTCAGTCAAAAAAAAAACCAAAAAAACCCAACCCTTCAGCACTCAAGGATGACATCAGAACCAGTGCACTGCAGCTTTCTGCTCATTTCCCCCTGAAAAGAATAGCTTTAGTCATCTTCTAAATGCTTCTAATTCCTAGTGAATTAAATGGAAATCTGGAATTAATGAAGACTTCAGTAGCAGACCTCCTTTTATTTTAAAAAATGAGTGTTCTAATAACACAAATTATTAGCTTTCATAAAGCAGAAATAAGTAGGGTGGTTTATTTCCCCCTTTGCTCTCCAACATGCTCTTTACTATTCTCTTGTTCTCTGTGGCAGTTTGTTTTCTCTAAGTGCTTTTACTGCTGTTCCAGTTACCTTGTGCTGCTTTGGAGCAGGGAACTCATTTTTGTATACCCTCATAAAGTAATACAAATTTGCATAAAGTTATGAAGCCACCATAAGCCTTGGTAACTGAACTCACACAATCTGGGAAAAGTAGCTGGTTCTGAGCTAAAAATTGACCTTGAAAACTCTTCACATAGCAGAGCTCTCAGTGTTTTGCACAGAAGATTTGTGTAGTATAATAGACTTGAGGTGTTAAGTACCGCTCTGTTTTTCTACCTTTTTTTTGCTTGGTTGGTTGGTTTGGTGTTTTTGTTGTTGTTTTTGCTTGGCTGGTTGGTTTTGGGGGTTTTGTTGGTTTGTTTGTTTTGAGGTTTTGTTTGTTTGCTTGTTTTTCCCAAGGAAGTTGTAAACTGAAGCTGTGGTGAGGCTAGGATGAGGGTGCTGAAATTGGAAGAAATATAAAGCCAGAAAACAGGCATTAGACCTAAGCTGATGTGACTGAGGTTTGTCCTCAGTCTGAGGCAGGGAAATTGCTAAGAGCTGGAGTAAACAGCCCCAAACTGTGATTTCCAAATAACCACAGTTAGGAAAAATAGCTGAATGGATTTTTTTGTATCCTGCCTTTCACTCTTATTATCTCAACCATAATAAAAACAAATCCATGGATGGACTGCTTTTGACTAGTCACTGAAGGACCTGGGTTGATGCAGGATTATGAAGCAAGCCACGTTCTCTCAAGGATTTATTTTTTTACACTTCATTAAAAAGTTGGTATTTACTATCTGAGAAATGTTTGGGTTTTATTGTTGTGGGGTCTTTTAACTTTATTTTATTTTATGAGAGTAGAAGTGTCAGCTCTGAGACCATGTGAGATGTAGGTAGTTAGTATCTCTGACCAGTTAGATCATCCATCATGAACTTCACCATGTTAGCATCTACAGCCTTAAGCTATAGAGCAGGATTCCTTCACAATTAGCTAGATGATCTTTGAGGTCCCTTCCAACATTACCATTCTATGATTCTAATAAAGAAGAAGAGACCAGACCTAAGTACCAGGCAAGAAGCAAGGAGAATAAAGAGACCAGACATTATGAGAAGCAGCAAATGAGCTTCACATAATGCCTGCGCAAACAACAGTAGGGATAAAACACTCTCCCTCAGACAACAGGTTATTAGTGTGGATAATCTGTTTATCACTAATTATAATCAATAAAGAGTTAAAAACTCAGATAACTTGCACAAAGTATCTACTTTTTGGGGCAGATTTATCTGCATTATACAAATCCAGATTTTGGAAATGCAGTCTTGCCGGCATTGCAGATGTATCTCTTGAACAGGTAATGAGTAAGCAGCAGTTGTGAATGGGGAGATGTTTCAGTTATTTTCTGCATTATTTAAGGGCTTTTACCTATGATGTCAGGTTTTTCAATTAAAAAAAAAAAGAGGACGAAAGAAAATTTTGATAGGCATCAGCATCTTCTTCATCATCTCATAGCTTTTGTAAAGGAATCAGAGCGAGCTCTGACCGTGGTCTTATTTGAATCAATTTAAAGGTCTTGCTGCCTTAAAAATTGGAGAGGGTAGGACTGAGTCCTAAGTGAGATGTCTGCTCAAAGGGGGCAGGCTTCTTTGATGCACGATTTTAATAAATGAACTAATTGATTTGAGGGGGTAGGAGACAATTTAGCTAGAGTGGGCCAGTTGCTAAGACACTGAGGGAGTGAGAGCAGGCAAGGTGAGGATATGAGAGCAAGAGAAGGAAAGTCTGCTCTAACAGGAGTGATCCCTTGACAACATTTGCAATGTTTGTCCCATTTTAATTTCTGATTTTACAGGCTAAACTAAAAGGCCAAGGACAGAAAAGGAACACACAGATGTTCAGTTTGGTGCTTTGCTCTGCCTTGAAAGACAAAAAGAAACCCACAAAGCCTTATTAAAATATTTAGAAGTTCTCAGACAGGAAGTGAACCTACCCACAAGCATTAGCAATTATTTTTATCTCCTTGTTTAAAATAAAGGACAGAAAATACCTAAGTCTACATGTTATGAAGTATTTCAAAGTGGCCATAAAGTTCAGTGTGCTTGATGGATTTAGGAATACTTGTAGTGTAGCAGAAATGTAGAGATGCTTTAAATGTCATATAAACAGTAGTTGAGGAACAATTGCTAACACCTTTCTTCTTTACCTCTGCAAGAGAAATCTTCTAGCCCACTCCTGCATTGCTAACACTCAAATCACTTATCCATTTGGGCTGTTCTTAATAGACTGGAAGGTCTTCTCTTCATAGAATCATAGAATGGTAAGGTTGGAAGGGACCTCAAGGATCAGCTAGTTCCAACCCCCTGCCATAGGCAGGGACACCTCCCACTAGTACAGGTTACTCAAGGCCTCATCCAGGAGAAGACAAGGAGCAATGAGTATACACTGCATCACAAGAGCTTTCCTTTCGATATAAGACATTCCGTACAGTGGGAACAGTCATGCACATGAGCAGCCTCCCCAGGGATGCAGTAGCCGCCGTCACTGGAGGTTTTCAAGATGCAGTTGGGCAGGGTGCTGGATAACGTCGCTTAGGCTCCCTTTCCCAGGAAAGGTGGGACCAGATGGGCTTTCACAATCCCTTCCAACGCGGCCTATTCTGTGATTCAAATACTGCACCCCGAGCGCTCACCGGGCCCATTCTGGCACAGTCAGACACGGCTCTCGGACCGGAGGACCCTCGACTCCTCCCGCCCCACAAGGGGTCAGCAGTGCCGCGCACCGCTCCCGAGCGCGCCCCTGAGGTCTCGGCCAGCCGCGCACGCGCGCACGCTCGCGCCCTCGGGAACGCGCCCGCTCCGCCCCCCTCCACCCCTCCGCGGCAGGAGGGTGGCGCGCGCCGCCGCGTGCAGGCAGCGCGTGAGCTGCCTGCGGGAGCGCGCGGGGCGCCGCTAGCAGCTGGGGCGCCTGCAGCAGCGGGGGCCGG